>CM065465.1:24571829-24884833 GCA_032872475.1 Leptopilina myrica (nomen nudum) | reverse complement strand
TTAAATTTAAACCTGTGCAAATTTCGCCGATTTCAATTCAGTGGACTATGTTTCTTAAATAAATAAGTGGAATTTCACTGATTTAAGAAACATAGTCCACTGAATTAAAATTGGCGAAATTTCTCAGGTTTAAATTTAAAGTATTTTTTTATTTTGAAAATTAAAAAAATTACTTTAAAGAATTAAAAGAAAGAAAAATAATTTGGTAAAAGAATAGACACTGTAAGAAGAAGAAAATGTTTTAAACAAGAAATAAAGAAAAGAAAAGAAAATATTTGTGTATTTAATTTACTCACCCCTATATTCCCTCCTCCGCTTCATATGGAATAAAGAATTGAAGACGTCGAAAAAGTCTTAGACATTTCTTGTTAAAGGAGGTCAAAAAAATGACGCAAAGGAAAATTCACTCAGGTAGAAGAAGAAAATTTTCGAAGGAAACAAAAAAGGGGAAAAGGAAAACCCTAAAGTCCTTATCTTACTTGTTTACAAAAGATGATTAACTTTTCTTTCTAATCGTCAATTGTTGAAAAGCCGACGACTACAAATAATATTTAAAGTAATTGGAAAATTTAATATCTTTTAACTTACATTTTACGAATTTAAATTAAAACTGATGAATATTATTTACAAAAAATACTTTTTATTGTTCGTGAAAATTTCAAGTTGACCCAAAAGAAATTTATAACATACATAAGAAATAATTGTTTGTTTATTCTATTTGAAAAATTTTATTTATGTATACAGAAGCATTAAAAATTTTATCTAACAAGTTATTCAGTTTGTAAATAAAAAAGAAATCAAAAATAATTTTTGCAAATTTTTCAAATAAAATTAACAAACAATTATTTCTTATGTATGTTATAAATTTCTTTTAAGTCAGCTTGAGATTTTCAAGAAAAATGAAAAGTATTTTTTATAAATAATATTCATCAGTTTTAATTTAATTTCCTAAAATGTAAGTTGAAAGAAATTAAATTTTCCAATTACTTTAAATATTATTTGTAGTCTTCGGCCTTTCAACAATTGACGATAAAAAAGAAAAGTTAATAATCTTTTATAAACAACAAAGGTAACGACTTTGAAGTTTTCCTTTTCCCCTCTTTTGTTTCCTTCGAAAATTTTCTCCTTCTACCTGAAGTGAATTTCCGTTGGGTCACTTCTTGTTAAATGTAAAATTAATAAAAATATTAAATATAGAATTTTCAACAATTTTATATAAAATTAATTAATTATATTTAACTAACTACTCCTTCTAAAGGAGGTAAGAAAACTGACTCAACGGAAAATTGACTCAGGTAGAAGGAGAAAACTGTTTAAGAAAACAAAAGAGGGGAAAAGGAAAACCCCAAAGTCCTTATCTAACTTGTTTACAAAAGAGAATTAACTTCTTTCTAATCGTTGATTACTGAAAGGTCGACGACTACAAATAATATTCAAAATAATTGGAAGATTTTAGTTCCTTTCTACTTACATTTTAGGAAAATAAATTAAAAATGATGAATATTATTTATAATAAATAGTTTTATTTTTCGTGAAAATTTTAAGAATTCTGACCCAAAAGACATTTATAACATACATTAAGAAATAATTGTTTTTATTTTATTTAAAAAGCAAAAAAATAAATATTTCCAAATTTTTTAAATAAAATAGACACAATTATTTCTTAATGTATGTTATAAATTTCTTTTGGGTCAGAATTCTTGAAATTTTCACGAAAAAGGAAAAGTATTTTTTATAAAAAATATTCAGCAAATTTTAATTTATTTTCCTAAAATGTAAGTAGAAAGGAACTAAAATCTTCCAATTATTTTGAATATTATTTGTAGTCGTCGACCTTTCAGTAATTGACGATCAGAAAGAGAAATTAATCCTCTTTTATAACCAAGAAAGATAACGACTTTGGGGTTTTCCTTTTCCCCTCTTTTGTTTTCTTCGACCTGTGGTCTCCTTCTACCTGAGTCAGTTTTCTTGCCTTCTTTAAAAGGAGAAGTTAGTTAAATATAATTTATTATTTCACATAATAAGTGAATTTTATATAAAATATTAAAAAATTTTCTTTTAAATTGTTGCTTTCAAAACTTGCTTCTACAATTTTAATGAAAATTTTTAATTTCTCAAAAATAGTATATTGTTCAACTAGGAAGGAAAATAGTGATTTTCTCGAGGGTGAAGTTTGTAGTTCGAGACATAGCGACCGTACGAGCCAAAGGCGAGAACTGCAAACATACGAGGCGAAAATTATTTTCCTTCCGTGGTGCATATACTATTTTTTCTAACACACGTACACATAAAAAAACTGAACTCAAAATGAGTCGGAAAAGTGACTCATTATGAGCTGCAACAAAAATGAGTAGGGCAGATGGCGCCACGTCTATGTCATTTAACATGGACTCATTTTGAGTTGCAACAAAAATGAGTCCAAGTTTTTTCTGTGTAAACGAAAGTACAAATATGCAATTATTTAAAGGAATTTTTTGTTGTAATATTTATTTAAAATCCATTATATATTAAAAAAATAACAATATGATACATATTTAATCTTAAAACATATATAGCTCTTTTTATATTTTGCATTTATTAACAAAAATTAGAAATTATCATAGCAGCAGGAAGAAAATATTACTTTCTCTCCCCGTGACATCACAGCGGGGAGGGAAAGTATTACTTTCCCTCCCCGTTATGACGTCACATGGAGGGAAAGTAACATTCTCTCCCTGTCTCCGGTAAAGACGTACTCTTTTCACCCTCTTTAAAGGTGAGAAATGATGTACTTTCGGTGCGTGTGTTAGAAAAATATAATTTTTCATACGGTTTTTCATTAAATTTAATTATTTTAACCATGAGAATGAAATTATTTAAATAGTTTAATTTTTGTAAATTCATAAAATGATCTAATTTTAGAAATATAATCATATTTATAAACACTTTTTAAAAAGGAAAAAAAATTCTTTAAAATATGAATTTTTACATAATTATTATAATTATTATTATAATTAAAATATAATAATTATTTAAATTTTTTTGATCAATATTTAAATTATTTAAAATTTAACAAGAAATGTCCACGACTTTTTTGAAGAAACAAATTTTTTATTTTTCATTCGTCATTTATAAAAGCAGAGTAAGTCCTATAAATGCGAAAGATTTAAATTTGAAGTTTTAAAAAATTTGGAATTTTAATACAAAAACTGACAATCTTAGTGACAATGTTGGACTCGAAAAATTTGAAATAACAATTTTTTAAAATAACAATTTTTTAAAATTAGATATATTTTTTAATTCTAAAGTTATGAACGTTTGAATGTATTTTTTCGTCCAGTTAATTTTTCTGTTAAAATAATTTGAAAATTAGGAAAAAATAAATGAAAAAACAAAAGGAATATTTTGTGGAAACCATAGAAAGAAAATACTACCAAAGAAAATATTTAAATTGGAATGCAGTTTAGTAAAAAAAATGGCAATATTTTAAATAAGATAAGAAAAATGAGTTCGCATTCTGTTAAATTTAGAGAAAAGACACAATTTTTTTGTTACAGGAGAGAAAGAGAGGAAGGAAGAAAACATATTGGAGAAAATGCAGAAATATAGAAGAAAGAACAGTGACTTAATTTTTTACTTTCAAATCAGCTATTTTCAATAAATTTAAATAAAGTAAATTAATTAAATTTAAGGAGTCATTTTATTAATTAGATTAATATATACGAATAAAAAAATGAATATTGAATTATTAGAATATTCTTTTGTACGCTTATTATAATGTAATTCTGAATTTTTAAAGAGTTGTCAACATATTTTTAAATTTATATAGTTTTGAAAAGTTAAATTAATCTACAATTAATCTACAATCTATTAATTTACAACTGAAATTTGTATTACTCTAGGATAAGAATTTGAATAAAAAAGCGAAAATAATTTACAACTTGGAATTTCTGAAATTTAATTAATTTTGAATGAACAAATAAACATTAATATTATAATTAATAATAAAATTTTATACTCGAAATATAGTTTGTAAGAATTGCTTTTGAAAATAAAAAATTAAACCAAGGAGAAAAAATGTTGATTTTTTTCTCACTCACCCCAAATCCTCGGCGAATAGAAGTTTCTGCTGAAGTTGACTGGATGTTGATGTCTCTTGTAGAATTTTAGTTGCTTAATTTTACTTAAAACTAAAAGACTTAATTTGCTAATTTCCTAGCTAATATAATTGCATTTTTAAAAAATTTTAAATCCCTATCTAAATAATTTACAAAATAAAATTAACGAAAATTACACATTTGTAAATTTAACTCGTAGTAGAAACTATTTTTTACAAAAAATTAAGCTAATAACAATTAATTACAAACTAAGGTTTCGAAAAATACTGGTTTTGTGTCCGTTCCCAACTCTCAATGGCGAAGAAGAAAGAAGAAAAATAAATCTGCAAAAAAATTTCGAATTAATTAGAAAAAACAAAAAATACTAATTATTTATTATCTTTTAAATAAATTACTTCTAACTAGAAATTAAAACGTTACTTTAATACTCAAAGAAAAATTTTTTTTTAATTTAATAAATGAAGAAAATTCAAAAATTAATATTAATTCACAATTAAGATGAATTAAAATAATTTTTTATAAATTCACAGTACACTAAATGGCACAAAAAAATAAAAACAAATATTCAATTAAATATAGAACTAATACAAGCTAATAAATATTTAACAATAATATGAATAAATATAAAAAATAATTAATTAAAATAAATGAATAATAAGTCAACTTGTTGTTATAAATAATAATAAATATTATGAATAAAATGTTTTAATAAATTACAATAAAATAAAATGTAATAAATATTTAATAACAATTTAAATAAATTTAAATAATTTTTAATAAAATGTAAGTAAACTAAATAACAAAATAAATATTTAAAATTAATTGGGTCTGTATAGAAAAATAAAAAATATTGCTCATAATATGTACAGCAGTTGACATTAAAAATTAAAAAATTTGGAATTTTTTGAAAAAGATCTAATTTAAATCAAATCTAGAGATCAAAAAGAGTTTACTATTTTTTTGAAAACTCAGTAGACAACTACGATTCAGAAAAAAATTATAAACAATACCTATTGCTTATAATATGTACAGCAGTTGACATTAAAGTTTCAAAAATTTGGAATTTTTTTAAGAAGATCTAATTTAATGCAAATCTACTAATTAAAAAGGGTTCACAATTTTTTTGAAAGATCAGTAGACATCTGCAATTCAGAAAAAAATTATAAACAATACGTATTACTTATAATATGTACAGCAGTTGACATTAAAGTTTGAAAAATTTGGAATTTTTTTAAGAAGGTCTAATTTAAAGTAAATCTACTGATCAAAAAGAGGTTCACAATTTTTTTGAAAACTCAGTAGACATCTGCGAATCAGAAAAAAATTATAAACAATACCTATTGCTTATAATATGTACAGCAGTTGACATTAAAGGTTGTAAAATTTGAAATTTTTTGAAAAAGATCTAATTTAAAGCAAAGCTACTAATCACAAAGGGTTTAAAATTTTTTTTGAAAACTTAGTAGATATCTGCGATTTAGACAAAAATTATAAACAATACCTATTGCTTATAATATGTACAGCAGTTGACATTAAAGTTTGAAACATTTGGAATTTTTTGAAAAAGATCAAATTTAATGCAAATCTACTGATCTAAAAGAATTACCAAATTTTTTTGAAACTCAGAAGATATCTGCGAATCAGAAAAAAATTATAAACAATACGTATTGCTTATAATATGTACAGCAGTTGACATTAAAGATTGAAAAATTTGGAATTTTGTGAAAAAGATCAAATTTAATGCAAATCTACTGATCTAAACGAATTACCAAATTTTTTTGAAACTCAGAAGATATCTGCGAATCAGAAAAAAATTATAAACAATACGTATTGCTTATAATATGTACAGCAGTTGACATTAAAGGTTGAAAAATTTGGAATTTTTTTAAGAAGATCTAATTTAATGCAAATCTACTAATTAAAAAGGGTTCACAATTTTTTTGAAAGATCAGTAGACATCTGCAATTCAGAAAAAAATTATAAACAATACGTATTGCTTATAATATGTACAGCAGTTGACATTAAAGTTTGAAAAATTTGGAATTTTTTTAAGAAGATCTAATTTAAAGTAAATCTACTGATCAAAAAGGGGTTCACAATTTTTTTGAAAACTCAGTAGACATCTGCGAATCAGAAAAAAATTATAAACAATACGTATTGCTTATAATATGTACAGCAGTTGACATTAAAGGTTGAAAAATTTGGAATTTTTTTAAGAAGATCTAATTTAATGCAAATCTACTAATTAAAAAGGGTTCACAATTTTTTTGAAAGATCAGTAGACATTTGCAATTCAGAAAAAAATTATAAACAATACGTATTGCTTATAATATGTACAGCAGTTGATATTAAAGTTTGAAAAATTTGGAATTTTTTGAAAAAGATCTAATTTAAAGCAAATCTACAGATCAAAAAGAGTTTACTATTTTTTAGAAACTCAGTAGACCTCTTCGATTCAGAAAAAAATTATAAACAATACGTATTGCTTATAATCTGTACAGCAGTTGACATTAAAATTTGAAAAATTTGTAACTTTTTTAATAAGATATAATTTTAAGCTAATCTACTGATCGAAAAGGATTACTAAATTTTTTAGAAACTCAGTAGACCTCTGCGATTCAAAAAAAAATTTTAAACAATAAATACTGCTTATACTATGTACAGCAGTTTACATTAAAGTTTTAAAAATTTGAAACTTTTTTAAAAAGATCTAATTTGAAGCTAATCTACTGATCAAAAAGGTGTACCAAATTTTTTGAAAACTCAGTAGACATCTGCGATGCAGAAAAAATTATGAACAATACGTACTGCTTATATTCTGCACAGCAGTTGACATTAAAGTTTGAAAAATTTGTAACTTTTTTAATAAGATATAATTTGAAGCCAATCTACTGATCAAAAAGGATTACTAAATTTTTTAGAAACTCAGTAGACATCTACAATGCAGAAAAAGATTATAAACAATACGTATTGCTTATAATATGTACAGCAGTTGACATTAAAGTTTGAAAAATTTGTAACTTTTTTAAAAAGATCTAATTTAAAGCAAATCTACTGATTAAAAAGGAGTGGTAAATTTTTTGAAAACTTAGTAGACATCTACAATGCAGAAAAAAATTATAAACAATACGTACTGCTTATAATATGTACAGCAGTTGACAATAAAGTTTAAAAAATTTGGAATTTTTTTAAAAAGATCTAATTTCAAGCTAATCTACTGATCAAAAAGGCGTACCTATTTTTTTGAAAACTCAGTAGACATTTTCGATTCAGAGAAAAATTATAAACAATACGAACTGCTTAAAATCTGTACAGCAGTTGACATTAAAGTTTGAAAACTTTGTAATTTTTTTAAAAAGATCTAATTTCAAGCTAATCTACTAATCGAAAAGGAATACCAAATTTTTTAGTAACTCAGTAGATCTCTGCGATCTAGAAAAAAATTATAAACAATACGTATTGCTTATAATATGTACAGCAGTTAACATTAAAGTTTAAAAAATTTGAAACTTTTTTAAAAAGATCTAATTTGAAGCTAATCTACCGATCGAAAGGATTACCAATTTTTTTGGAAACTCAGTAGACATCTGCGATTCATAAAAAAATTATAAACAATACGTATTGCTTATAATATGTACAGAAGTTGACATTAACTTTGTAAGAAAAATTAAATTTTAAAAAATCTACTTTTAAGGAAAACTACTGCACGAAAACAATTGGTCTATATTTTTTAAAAATAAATCAAACTTTTGCTGGGTGTAGGATGTAAAAAGGGAAAGAAAAATGTTTTTTATTTGACTTACCCCATAATGCTATGAGTTGATGCTGACTGTTGAAGTCTCTTGCGTTAAAAATAATTAAAACTAGTTATAACGATAATTACCTAGCTAATACAATAATTTTTTTAGTATTACACTTCCTAACTAAATAACAAATATTTTTGAACACGAATCGTAGTACAATGAAAGAATATAATTAATATAGTATATTTTTCGTAGATATTCTAGTAACTTTGAGCTACGCTTCTGTGTCTTCTTGCGTCCTCTTAATCCTTCGTTTGCTCGCCATTGATTCTTCAGAAAAAATAAAATGTATTTCTGCAAACAAATTTAAGTAAATTAGAAAAAATGTAGAGATTGTTAAAATAAATTCCTACTTTCATGATTTTTCAAAAAAAAATAATTTTTTAAATAAACAACATGTTTAATATCTGTTACAGAGAAATAATTTATTAGAAATAATTGAAAAACATGTAATTAAAAATAAGAAAAAGTAAAATATTGCTAAATTTAATTCAAAATTAAAATAAAATACAACTTGGAAAAATGTAATTCAAAAAAATTATTATTTTGATTTTAAATTCTTACTTGTACAAAATAATTTTTTTTATTTCACTTATATTAACTGATCATTAATAAATAAAAAAAACTTAATTACTGTAGCCATTACATTTTAAAATTAATTTATTATGAAAAATAATTCAAATACCACACGGAGAGAAAAACCAAGCGTTTTTAGTATGAAGCCGTCTATGCTCATTTTGTATGGACGTCCCTGTTTAAGGGGCGTGGCCTCAGACTACAGTTGCATGAATCTCATACCGAAAAAGCATGAATTCTTGCAATCGTAATATGCTGATGTCCCATGCATTTAAGGGGAGATTCCACTGATTTTTTTTTTTGAATACCGAAATTATTTTTTTTTAATTTTTGGTTAGTATGATTATCTAAAAATACGGGAAAAATAGTCTGAAGCGATAAGAATAGACTCGCGAGCAGGAGAGTAGGAATAACATCACCTTTCCACCTCGAAAATTCATGTTTTTTCATTAATTACCTAACTGCAATTTGTTTATTTTAAAATTTACATTTTTTCTTTTCGCACCGCTTGAAAGAGTAGTTCTTAAGTAATAAGAAATGTCTACTGTTACATATCAAAGGTTATGTACATAACTTTAAGTTAAATTTTTGTATATTTGGTCCTTCAAACTTTAAACGCGTTATTCTCAAAACTACACATTTTCAACTTGTTTACACTCTCATTTTTACAATTTTCAACGAAATAGCAATGTAAACAACTTTTAAAGGGGACCACTTTCGGCAGCCATTTTTTAAGACTCCATTAAAAAAATAAATAAATAATAAATGGTTTTTAATACTGTAACACAAGTATTTTATTGTAAAAAAAGTTTAACTAACAAATATTTATTTTACTACCTATAAAAAAAATTTTAAAAAAAACCTTAATTTCTGTGGAATCTCCCCTTAAAGGTAGAAAGTTCATGCTAATATCGTACAAATTTTATACAAATACTGCAGAAATTTACGCCTATAGCGCATGTAAATTCTTCTACAAAATAAGTTTGACTGTTCATACTATAAAAGCTTGGTTTTTCTCTCCGTGCAGATAATTAAAAAATATAATAAAAATACTTTAGTATTAAAATAAAACAAACATAATTTACTTTTAAGAAGCAGGTTAAATAAAAATTTAGTTGTTCTTTATGATACTTACTCATTCTTGATGAAGTTCTACTGGAAAATTAAATGTATCTCCTGTTTTTCTAAAAACTAAATGTCCTTTTGAAAATTCTTTGGAATCTACAAAATTTATAACAATTATAAATTATTTCAGTCATTTTGTATTTGCTTAAAATATTAATTATTTAAAAAAATTAAGCAAAATTAAATTATTCACTTATATTGTCAACAAGCTACCTCATTGAAGAAAGTCAATGAACTGCAAAACAATGAAAAACAAACTCAGGTAGAAGGAGAAAATTTTCGACGAAGAAAACAGGAGAGCAGGAAGGGTACAATTTTCCTTTAAAACTTATATTGTCGTTGGGAAAAAAAAGATAAATAAAGACAGAAAGAAAGTTGCTTAATTTTTTTGATCACTCAGTACATGTTTCCGAGTAAACAAAAAATTATAAACAATAAGAATTGATTTAAATTGTACAGCAGTTGACATTAAATTTCTAAAAAAAAAATTACGTATTTTAAAAAAAAGTTACTTTAAATGGAATCTACTGTACCAAGAAAGTTGCTCAATTTTTTTGGTCACTCAGTACATGTTTCCGAGTAATCAAAAAATTATAGACAACGAAAATTGTTTAAAAATTGTACAGCAGTTGACATTAAATTACAAAAAAAAATTGGGTATTTTTAGAAAAGGTTAATTTATAGCAAATCTACTTTACCAAGAATGTTTTTTAATTTTTTGTATACTCAGTACATGTTTTCGAGTAAACAAAAATTTATAAACATTAAGAATTGTTTATAAATTGTACAGCAGCTGACATTAAATTACAAAAAAAATTGGGTATTTTTAGAAAAGGTTAATTTATAGCAAATCTACTTTTAAGAATTGTTTATAAATTGTACAGCAGTTAACATTAATTTTCTAAAAAAATTGCGTATTTTTTAAAAAAGTCAAATTAAAAGCAATCTTCTTTAACAAGAAAGTTACTTAATTTTTTGGTCACGCAGTACAATTTTTTTAATAAACAAAAAATTATAAACAATAAGAATTGTTTATAAATTGTACAACAGTTGACATTAAATTTCCAAAAAATTTAGATTTTTTAAAAAAAGTTAATTTCTAGCGAATCTACTTTAAATAGAAAATTTTTTAATTTTTTTTGGCCACTCAGTACATGTTTCCGAGTAAACAAAAAATTATAGACAATAAAGATTGTTTATAAAACGTACAGTAGTTGACATTAAAATTCAAAAAATTGCTATACTTTGATGAAAGTAGATTTAAAGCGAATTTACTGTACCAAGAAACTTGCTTTTAATTTTTTTGTAACCCATTACATGTTCCCAAGTAAGGAAACATTATCAAGAATGTCCGGATTTTTTTCTGCACTAAATACTTGGCTTTAAGTAAAAAATAAAAAAAATAATTTAAAAAAAACTTTTATCGTCCGAGTTGTTTATTTGAACTAATATGTTAAAAAGAAGTTTTGTAAATGCATACATTTGGAAATGTGGTTTTTAACACAAAAATTACTCCAACGTTTTGAAATTAATACGATTCCTTCTTCAGGGAGTCCCTAATATAATACAATAATCAAAAATATAAAAGATACGATGACGTTAAACAGTAAGGTATGCAATAAACAAAAATAATTGAAATGAATACTCGAATACTTAAAATAATAGTTACAAATAGCAAAAAATAAATTTAATAAAAATAAGTAAAGATAAATAATAAAAATAAAACACAAAATAAAACAGTAAAGAAAATTTAAACGATAAAAATATCTAATGTTAGAATTTTTCGCTGATAGAATATTTTGAAATATGAAGATTTCGACTGTATCATAGCACATAGTGAGTCTATTAGATGTCAATTAGTGACATCTAATAGATGTCATTATGTGCTGATATAGTCGAAATCTTCATATTTCATTAAAAATATCTTTCCAATAAATTTAATCTTTTACATTACATGTCGAAGAAAAGAAATTTGATCCAAAAAATGGAATGTAGCATTTAGAGATAGTAACTACAATTTATAAAAGAAAAAGGAAAGTGAAATTTAAGTTATTTAATAAATGAAATCGTATTGATTTTGAAACTTTGGAGTAATTTTTGTATTATAAACCACTTGTCCGAATGTAGTCGTGTAAACACTTTTTTTACCTATTAATTTAAAAAATATAATATTGTTTTTAAAAATATGCAGTAGTTGACATTACTGTTTTAATTTAAAGGAAACCTAGAGTATTTAATTTTACTTTTTAAATGGTGCCGAATTTAAATACTTAATAAATACTTAAATATTATTTTACTTACATTAAATGTAAAGTTTTTTTTATTATAAATTTTTTCTGTTGTATTCAAAAAATGTGTTATTTTGTATATTATTTTTGAAATAATACATTTTAATTTTTAGACTCACCCCACATCCTCGGTGATTGTACCTGCTAATGAAGTTGGTGCTGAATCTTGTAGTCTCCTTTGATCTTAAAGGATGAAAATGCTGGAAGAAATAATAAAATACTTATATCTTTGAAGGAAATATATAAATTCCTAGAATATATATTTATATTTTTAGTATTGGTAAATGAAAATTTATTCTATTAATGAAAATAAATTTTTGTGTCTTATCAAAAATTAATTTTCAAATTAAAATTTGTATTCTTAGCTTTTATTTATTTCTTCTTATTTTTTTATTTTGTTCATTATATAATTTTTTTTACTTTTATTGTTTCTTAATAAATTTATTAACTGATAGTATTCATTAAAAAATAATATATTATGTAGGAAGGAACCTGTCTCGTTAATTTTCAAATAAATAAATAAATGTTAATTTTTAATTGAAATACAAAAGAATGTAAAAATAAAAAATTATAATAATTTCGTAAAACTTAAAAGATTAAAAATAAGAAATTAAATTAATAAATTAATTAAATTCAAAAAATAATTCAGTATAACAAATTTTTAAATGTATATTAAATAAAAGAATATTCAAAATTTAATGTAAAATCTACAAAAATTAATATCTTTTGTCTGAACAAGTCTCTTTTTCTTCAGAAACGTTCAAAAAATGAAATCTAGTTGATAATTAAAAAGAATTTCATTTTTAATATTTTTTTTTAAATTCACAAAAAAACATAAAATTGTTCAAATTCTTTAAAAGCTACCCAGCCTAGGGTTGGAATAGAATTTAATGTTTTTTTAAAAATAAAGGAAAAAATGGTTATTAATTTTCTTTGCTAACTGCAAATTTTAAATGAAATTAAAAATTTATTAATTTTTAGAAAATAAAGGGAAAAAATTAAATTGGAACTTTTTCAAAAAAAAAATTCTTGAAAAATTGCCATTTAAAAGAATATAGAAAATTTAATTTTTTAAATATTTACTTTCAAATCTTTTAAAATAAATTATTCCATTATATCAATACAACAGTAAACAATTTACTGAAGAATTAAATGTTTCTTAAAATTGAATTCTCATAAACAATTTTACAAACAAAAAATGAATTAAGTAATTGCTTTCTTTTGCCAAATTTTAATAAAATTTTTAAGAATCATAACATTTTTCGAGAATAAAATTTATTTATGCAAAAAAATTAAATGCTTAAGTTAAATTTAAATAATTTTTTAAAATAATTAAATTATTTTAGAAAATTCATTAAGATAGTAGATATTGAAAATAAAGTCAGGAAATTTGGTAAAAATAATTCAATTTTGCAGAAGAATTTTCTTATTATAGATAGTTATGATTTTGAAGGAAATTTTTCATTAAATCTTGAACATAATTAAGCTTTTGTAAGAAGGGTCAGTACATGACCCTGAGTTAGCAAAAAATTATGAACAATACGTATTGTTCTTAAAATGTACAGCATTTGACATCATAATTTTAAAAAAAATTAATTGGAAAACTGTCTAATTTAAAGCAAAACTTCTGTACAAAAAAACTTTCTCTAATTTTTCTATAACTCGGTAAATGACTCTGTATTAAAAAAAAATAAACAAAACGTTTTGTATATAAAATGTACAGCAGTTGACATTAATGTTCAAAGAAAATTGTAATTGGAAAAAAATCTAATTTAATACGAAACTACTGTACGAAAAAACCTTGTCTAATTTTTTTATAACTCAGTACATAACTCTGTGTTTGAAAAAAATTATAAACAATACGATTCATTCATAAAATGTACAGTAGTCGACAAAAATGTTTAAAAAATGGTATTTAAAAAATACTACTTAAAAGAAAAACTACTGTACGAAAAAACTTTGTCTAATTTTTTATAACTGAGTACATGACCCTAAGTTAGAAAAAATTATAAACAATACGTATTGTTCTTAAAATGTACAGCAGTTAACATTAATTTTTGAATAAAATTTTAATTGGAAAAAAGTCTAATTTAATGCAAAACTTCTGTACGAAAAAACTTTGTCTGATTTTTTATAACTTAGTACATGACCCTGAGTTAGAAAAAATTATAAACAATACGTATTGTTCTTAAAATGTACAGCAGCTAACATTAATTTTTGAATAAAATTTTAATTGAAAAAAGTCTAATTTAATGCAAAACTACTGTACGAAAAAACTTTGTCTGATTTTTTATAACTTAGTACATGACCCTGAGTTAGAAAAAATTATAAACAATACGTATTGTTCTTAAAATGTACAGCAGTTAACATTAATTTTTGAATAAAATTTTAATTGAAAAAAGTCTAATTTAATGCAAAACTACTGTACGAAAAAACTTTGTCTAATTTTTTATAACTGAGTACATGACCCTAAGTTAGAAAAAATTATAAACAATACGTATTGTTCTTAAAATGTACAGCAGTTAACATTAATTTTTGAATAAAATTTTAATTGGAAAAAAGTCTAATTTAATGCAAAACTTCTGTACGAAAAAACTTTGTCTGATTTTTTATAACTTAGTACATGACCCTGAGTTAGAAAAAATTATAAACAATACGTATTGTTCTTAAAATGTACAGCAGTTAGCATGAATTTTTGAATAAAATTTTAATTGGAAAAAAGTCTAATTTAATGCAAAACTTCTGTACGAAAAAACTTTGTATAATTTTTTATAACTTAGTACATGACCCTAAGTTAGAAAAAATTATAAACAATACGTATTGTTCTTAAAATGTACAGCAGTTAACATTAATTTTTTAATAAAATTTTAATTGGAAAAAAGTCTAATTTAATGCAAAACTTCTGTACGAAAAAACTTTGTCTAATTTTTAATAACTAAGTACATGACCCTAAGTTAGTAAAAAATTATAAACAATACGTACTGCTTATATTCTGTACAGCAGTTGACATTAAAGTTTGAAAAATTTGTAACTTTTTTAATAAGATATAGTTTAAAGCAAATCTACTGATCAAAACGGCGTACCCAATTTTTTGAAAACTCAGTAGACATCTGCGATTCAAAAAAAATATAAGCAGTAAATACTGCTTATAATATGTGACGCGCCACGAAAGAAGGGACCTATCCCCGAAAGAACATTAGGCTCAGTTTTCATGCATTGTGTACGGAAAATTGAGCATAATGTTCTTTCGGAGATAGGTCCCTTCTTTCGTGGAGCGTCACATATGTACCGCAGTTGCCATTAAAGTTTGAAAAATTTGTAACTTTTTTAATAAGTTATAATTTAAAGCAAATCTACTGATCAAAATGGATTACCAAATTTTTTGGAAACTCAGTAGACCTCTGCGATCCATAAAAAAATTATAAACAATACGTATTGCTTATAATCTGTTCAGCAGTTGATATTAAAGTTTGAATAATTTGTAATTTTTTTAAAAAGATCTAATTTCAAGCAACTCTACTGATCAAAAAGGCGTACCTATTTTTTTGAAAACTCAGTAGACATCTGCGATTCAAAAAAAAATTATAAACAATACGTACTGCTTATAATCTGTACAGCAGTTGACATTAAAGTTTGAAAAATTTGTAATTTTTTTAAAAAGATCTAATTTCAAGCTAATCTACTAATCGAAAAGGATTACCAATTTTTTTGAAAACTTAGTAGACATCTGCGATTCAAAAAAAAAATAAACAATAAATACTGCTTATAAAATGTACAGCAGTTGACATTAAAGTTTGAAAAATTTGTAATTTTTTTAAAAAGATCTAATTTCAAGCTAATCTACTGATCGAAAAGGCGTACCTATTTTTTTGCAAACTCAGTAGACATCGGCGATGCAAGAAAAAAATTATAAACAATACCTACTGCTTAGAATCTGTACAGCAGTCGACATTAAAGTTTGAAAAATTTGTAACTTTTTTAATAAGATCTAATTTCAAGCTAATCTACTGATCGAAAAGGCGAACCTATTTTTTTGAAAACTCAGTAGACATCTGCGATTCAAAAAAAAATTATAAACAATACGTACTGCTTATAATCTGTACAGCAGTTGACATTAAAGTTTGAAAAATTTGTAACTTTTTTAAAAATATCTAATTTCAAGCTAATCTACTAATCGAAAAGGATTACCAATTTTTTTGAATACTACGTAGACATCTGCGATTCAAAAAAAAATTATAAACAATACGTACTGCTTATAATCTGTACAGCAGTTGACATTAAAGTTTGAAAAATTTGTAATTTTTTTAAAAAGATCTAATTTCAAGCTAATCTACTAATCGAAAAGGATTACCAATTTTTTTGAAAACTTAGTAGACATCTGCGATTCAAAAAAAAAATAAACAATAAATACTGCTTATAATATGTACAGCAGTTGACATTAAAGTTTGAAAAATTTGTAACTCTTTTAATAAGATACAATTTAAAGCAAATCTACTGATCAAAAAGGTGTACCAAATTTTTTGAAAACTCAGTAGACATCTGCGATGCAAGAAAAAAATTATAAACAATACCTACTGCTTATAATCTGTACAGCAGTCGACATTAAAGTTTGAAAAATTTGTAATTTTTTTAAAAAGATCTAATTTCAAGCTAATCTACTGATCGAAAAGGCGTACCTATTTTTTTTGAAAACTCAGTAGACATCTGCGATTCAAAAAAAAATTATAAACAATACGTACTGTTTATAATCTGTACAGCGGTTGACATTAAAGTTTGAAAAATTTGTAATTTTTTTAAAAAGATCTGATTTCAAGCTAATATACTAATCGAAAAGGATTACCAATTTTTTTGAAAACTCAGTAGACATCTGCGATTCAGAAAAAAATTATAAACAATACGTACTGCTTATAATATGTACAATAGTTAACAATAAAGTTTGAAAAATTTAGAATTTTTTTAAAAAGATCTAATTTAAAGCTAATCTACTGATCGAAACGGATTACCAAAGTTTTTGGCATCTCAGTAGACCTCTGCGATCTAGAAAAAAATTATAAACAATACGTATTGCTTATAATATGTACAGCAGTTAACATTAAAGTTTAAAAAATGAAAATTTTTTAAAAATATCTAATTTGAAGCTAATCTACTGATCGAAAGGATTACCAATTTTTTTTGCAAACTCAGTAGACATCGGCGATGCAAGAAAAAAATTATAAACTGCTTAGAATCTGTACAGCAGTTGTCATTAAAGTTTGAAAAATTTGTAATTTTTTTAAAAAGATCTAATTTCAAGCTAATCTACTGATCGAAAAGGCGTACCAATTTTTTTGAAAACTTAGTAGACATCTGCGATTCAAAAAAAAAAACAATAAATACTGCTTATAATCTGTACAGCAGTTGACATTAAAGTTTGAAAAATTTGTAACTTTTTTAAAAAGATACAATTTGAAGCTAATCTACTGATCGAAAGGATTACCAATTTTTTTGAAAACTCAGTAGACATCTGCGATGCAAGAAAAAAATTATAAACAATACCTACTGCTTATAATCTGTACAGCAGTTGTCATTAAAGTTTGAAAAATTTATAATTTTTTTAAAAAGATCTAATTTCAAGCTAATCTACTGATCGAAATGGCGTACCTATTTTTTTGAAAACTCAATAGAGATCTGCTATTCAGAAAAAAATTATAAGCAATACGTATTGCTAATAATATGTACAGCAGTTGATATTAAAGTTTGAAAAATTTGGAACTTTTTTAAAAAGATTTAATTTGAAGCTAATCTACTGATCGAAAAGGATTACCAAATTTTTTGAATACTCAGTAGACAGCTGCGATTCAGAAAAAAATTATAAACATTACGTATTGCTTATAATATGTACAGCAGTTGACATTAAAGTTTGAAAAATTTGTAATTTTTTAAAAAGATCTAATTTCAAGCAAATCTACTGATCAAAAAGGCATACCTATTTTTTTGAAAACTCAGTAGACATCTGCGATTCAAAAAAAAATTATAAACAATACGTACTGCTTATAATCTGTACAGCAGTTGACATTAAGGTTTGAAAAATTTGTAATTTTTTTAAAAAGATCTAATTTCAAGCTAATCTACTAATCGAAAAGGATTACCAATTTTTTTGAAAACTTAGTAGACATCTGCGATTTAAAAAAAAAATAAACAATAAATACTGCTTATAATATGTACAGCAGTTGACATTAAAGTTTGAAAAATTTGTAACTCTTTTAATAAGATACAATTTAAAGCAAATCTACTGATCAAAAAGGTGTACCAAATTTTTTGAAAACTCAGTAGACATCTGCGATGTAGAAAAAAATTAGAAACAATACGTACTGCTTATAATCTGTACAGCAGTTGTCATTAAAGTTTGAAAAATTTGTAATTTTTTTAAAAAGATCTAATTTCAAGCTAATCTACTGATCGAAAAGGCGTACCTATTTTTTTGAAAACTCAGTAGACATCTGCGATTCAAAAAAAAATTATAAACAATACGTACTGCTTATAATCTGTACAGCAGTTGACATTAAAGTTTGAAAAATTTGTAACTTTTTTAAAAATATCTAATTTGAAGCTAATCTACTGATCGAAAGGATTACCAATTTTTTTTGCAAACTCAGTAGACATCGGCGATGCAAGAAAAAAATTATAAACAATACCTACTGCTTAGAATCTGTACAGCAGTCGACATTAAAGTTTGAAAAATTTGTAATTTTTTTAAAAAGATCTAATTTCAAGCTAATCTACTGATCGAAAAGGCGTACCTATTTTTTTGAAAACTCAGTAGACATCTGCGATTCAAAAAAAAATTATAAACAATACGTACTGCTTATAATCTGTACAGCAGTTGACATTAAAGTTTGAAAAATTTGTAACTTTTTTAAAAATATCTAATTTGAAGCTAATCTACTGATCAAAAAGGCGTACCTATTTTTTTGAAAACTCAGTAGACATCTGCGATTCAAAAAAAAATTATAAACAATACGTACTGCATATAATCTGTACAGCAGTTGACATTAAAGTTTGAAAAATTTGTAATTTTTTTAAAAAGATCTAATTTCAAGCTAATCTACTAATCGAAAAGGATTACCAATTTTTTTGAAAACTTAGTAGACATCTGCGATTCAAAAAAAATTATAAACAATAAATACTGCTTATAATATGTACAGCAGTTGACATTAAAGTTTGAAAAATTTGTAACTTTTTTAAAAATATCTAATTTGAAACTAATCTACTGATCGAAAGGATTACCAATTTTTTTGAAAGATCAGTAGACATCTGCAAATCAAAAAAAAATTATAAACAATAACTACTGCTTATAATATGTACAGCAGTTGACATTAAAGTTTGAAAAATTTGTAACTTTTTTAATAAGATCTAATTTCAAGCTAATCTACTGATCGAAAAGGCGAACCTATTTTTTTGAAAACTCAGTAGACATCTGCGATTCAAAAAAAAATTGTAAACAATACGTACTGCTTATAATCTGTACAGCAGTTGACATTAAAGTTTGAAAAATTTGCAATTTTTTTAAAAAGATCTAATTTCAAGCTAATCTACTGATCGAAAAGGCGTACCTATTTTTTTGAAAACTCAGTAGACATCTGCGATTCAAAAAAAAATTATAAAAAATAAGTACTGTTTATAATCTGTACAGCAGTTGACATTAAAGTTTGAAAAAATTAGAATTTTTTTAAAAAGATCTAATTTGAAGCTAATCTACTGATCAAAAAGAATTACTAAATTTTTTGAAAACTCAGTAGGCAGCTGCGATTTAGAAAAAAATTATAAACAATACACATTGCTTATAATTCATATGTACAGCAGTTGACATTAAAGTTTGAAAAATTTGTAACTTTTTTAAAAATATCTAATTTGAAGCTAATCTACTGATCGAAAGGATTACCAATTTTTTTTGAAAACTCAGTAGACATCTGCGATGCAAGAAAAAAATTATAAACAATACCTACTGCTTATAATCTGTACAGCAGTCGACATTAAAGTTTGAAAAATTTGTAACTTTTTTAATAAGATATAATTTAAAGCTAATCTACTGATCGAAAAGGCGTACCTATTTTTTTTGAAAACTCAGTAGACATCTGCGATTCAAAAAAAAATTATAAACAATACGTACTGCATATAATCTGTACAGCAGTTGACATTAAAGTTTGAAAAATTTGTAATTTTTTTAAAAAGATCTAATTTCAAGCTAATCTACTAATCGAAAAGGATTACCAATTTTTTTGAAAACTTAGTAGACATCTGCGATTCAAAAAAAATTATAAACAATAAATACTGCTTATAATATGTACAGCAGTTGACATTAAAGTTTGAAAAATTTGTAACTCTTTTAATAAGATACAATTTAAAGCAAATCTACTGATCAAAAAGGTGTACCAAATTTTTTGAAAACTCAGTAGACATCTGCGATGTAGAAAAAAATTAGAAACAATACGTACTGCTTATAATCTGTACAGCAGTTGACATTAAAGTTTGAAAAATTTGTAACTTTTTTAAAAATATCTAATTTGAAGCTAATCTACTGATCGAAAGGATTACCAATTTTTTTTGCAAACTCAGTAGACATCGGCGATGCAAGAAAAAAATTATAAACAATACCTACTGCTTAGAATCTGTACAGCAGTCGACATTAAAGTTTGAAAAATTTGTAATTTTTTTAAAAAGATCTAATTTCAAGCTAATCTACTGATCGAAAAGGCGTACCTATTTTTTTGAAAACTCAGTAGACATCTGCGATTCAAAAAAAAATTATAAACAATACGTACTGCTTATAATCTGTACAGCAGTTGACATTAAAGTTTGAAAAATTTGTAACTTTTTTAAAAATATCTAATTTGAAGCTAATCTACTGATCGAAAAGGATTACCAAATTTTTTGAAAACTAAGTAGACATCTGCGATTCAAAAAAAAATTATAAACAATACGTACTGCTTATAATCTGTACAGCAGTTGACATTAAAGTTTGAAAAATTTGTAATTTTTTTAAAAAGATCTAATTTCAAGCTAATCTACTAATCGAAAAGGATTACCAATTTTTTTGAAAACTTGGTAGACATCTGCGATTCAAAAAAAATTATAAACAATAAATACTGCTTATAATATGTACAGCAGTTGACATTAAGGTTTGAAAAATTTGTAACTTTTTTAAAAATATCTAATTTGAAGCTAATCTACTGATCGAAAGGATTACCAATTTTTTTTGAAAACTCAGTAGACATCTGCGATGCAAGAAAAAAATTATAAACAATACCTACTGCTTATAATCTGTACAGCAGTCGACATTAAAGTTTGAAAAATTTGTAACTTTTTTAATAAGATATAATTTAAAGCAAATCTACTGATCGAAAAGGCGTACCTATTTTTTTTGAAAACTCAGTAGACATCTGCGATTCAAAAAAAAATTATAAACAATACTTACTGTTTATAATCTGTACAGCGGTTGACATTAAAGTTTGAAAAATTTGTAATTTTTTTAAAAAGATCTAATTTCAAGCTAATATAATAATCGAAAAGGATTACCAATTTTTTTGAAAACTCAGTAGACAACTGCGATTCAAAAAAAAATTATAAACAATACGTACTGCTTATAATCTGTACAGCAGTTGACATTAAAGTTTGAAAAATTTGTAATTTTTTTAAAAAGATCTAATTTCAAGCTAATATACTAATCAAAAAGGATTACCAATATTTTTGAAAACTTAGTAGACATCTGCGATTCAAAAAAAAAATATAAACAATACGTACTGCTTATAATCTGTACAGCAGTTGACATTAAAGTTTGAAAAATTTGTAACTTTTTTAAAAATATCTAATTTGAAGCTAATCTACTGATCGAAAGGATTACCAATTTTTTTTGCAAACTCAGTAGACATCTGCGATGCAAGAAAAAAATTATAAACAATACGTACTGCCTATAATCTGTACAGCAGTTGACATTAAAGTTTGAAAAATTTGTAATTTTTTTAAAAAGATCTAATTTCAAGCTAATCTACTAATCGAAAAGGATTACCAATTTTTTTGAAAACTTAGTAGACATCTGCAAATCAAAAAAAAATTATAAACAATAAATACTGCTTATAATATGTACAGCAGTTGACATTAAAGTTTGAAAAATTTGTAACTCTTTTAATAAGATATAATTTAAAGCAAATCTACTGATCAAAAAGGTGTACCAAATTTTTTGAAAACTCAGTAGACATCTGCGATGTAGAAAAAATTATAAACAATACGTACTGCTTATAATCTGTACAGCAGTTGACATTAAAGTTTGAAAAATTTGCAATTTTTTTAAAAAGATCTAATTTCAAGCTAATCTACTGATCGAAAAGGCGTACCTATTTTTTTGAAAACTCAGTAGACATCTGCGATTCAAAAAAAAATTATAAACAATACGTACTGCTTATAATCTGTACAGCAGTTGACATTAAAGTTTGAAAAATTTGTAATTTTTTTAAAAAGATCTAATTTCAAGCTAATCTACTAATCGAAAAGGATTACCAATTTTTTTGAAAACTTAGTAGACATCTGCGATTCAAAAAAATTATAAACAATAAATACTGCTTATAATATGTACAGCAGTTGACATTAAAGTTTGAAAAATTTGTAATTTTTTAAAAAGATCTAATTTCAAGCAAATCTACTGATCAAAAAGGCATACCTATTTTTTTGAAAACTCAGTAGACATCTGCGATTCAAAAAAAAATTATAAACAATACGTACTGCTTATAATCTGTACAGCAGTTGACATTAAAGTTTGAAAAATTTGTAATTTTTTTAAAAAGATCTAATTTCAAGCTAATCTACTGATCGAAAAGGCGTACCTATTTTTTTGAAAACTCAGTAGACATCTGCGATTCAAAAAAAAATTGTAAACAATACGTACTGCTTATAATCTGTACAGCAGTTGACATTAAAGTTTGAAAAATTTGTAATTTTTTTAAAAAGATCTAATTTCAAGCTAATCTACTAATCGAAAAGGATTACCAATTTTTTTGAAAACTTAGTAGACATCTGCGATTCAAAAAAAATTATAAACAATAAATACTGCTTATAATATGTACAGCAGTTGACATTAAAGTTTGAAAAATTTGTAATTTTTTAAAAAGATCTAATTTCAAGCAAATCTACTGATCGAAAGGATTACCAATTTTTTTGAAAACTCAGTAGACATCTGCGATGTAGAAAAAAATTATAAACAATACGTACTGCTTATAATCTGTACAGCAGTTGACATTAAAGTTTGAAAAATTTGTAATTTTTTTAAAAAGATCTAATTTCAAGCTAATCTACTGATCGAAAAGGCGTACCTATTTTTTTTGAAAACTCAGTAGACATCTGCGATTCAAAAAAAATTATAAACAATACGTACTGTTTATAATCTGTACAGCAGTTGACATTAAAGTTTGAAAAATTTGTAACTCTTTTAAAAAGATCTAATTTAAAGCTAATCTACTGATCGAAAGGATTACCAATTTTTTTGAAAACTCAGTAGACATCTGCGATGTATAAAAACATTAGAAACAAGACGTACTGCTTATAATCTGTACAGCAGTTGTCATTAAAGTTTGAAAAATTTGTAACTTTTTTAAAAATATCTAATTTCAAGCTAATCTACTAATCGAAAAGGATTACCAATTTTTTTGAAAACTAAGTAGACATCTGCGATTCAAAAAAAAATTATAAACAATACGTACTGTTTATAATCTGTACAGCAGTTGACATTAAAGTTTGAAAAATTTGTAATTTTTTTAAAAAGATCTAATTTCAAGCTAATATACTAATCGAAAAGGATTACCAATTTTTTTGAAAACTTAGTAGACATCTGCGATTCAAAAAAAATTATAAACAATAAATACTGCTTATAATATGTACAGCAGTTGACATTAAAGTTTGAAAAATTTGTAACTCTTTTAACAAGATATAATTTAAAGCAAATCTACTGATCAAAAAGGTGTACCAAATTTTTTGAAAACTCAGTAGACATCTGCGATTCAAAAAAAAATTATAAACAATACGTACTGCTTATAATCTGTACAGCAGTTGACATTAAAGTTTGAAAAATTTGTAATTTTTTTAAAAAGATCTAATTTCAAGCTAATCTACTAATCGAAAAGGATTACCAATTTTTTTGAAAACTTGGTAGACATCTGCGATTCAAAAAAAATTATAAACAATAAATACTGCTTATAATATGTACAGCAGTTGACATTAAGGTTTGAAAAATTTGTAACTTTTTTAAAAATATCTAATTTGAAGCTAATCTACTGATCGAAAGGATTACCAATTTTTTTTGAAAACTCAGTAGACATCTGCGATGCAAGAAAAAAATTATAAACAATACCTACTGCTTATAATCTGTACAGCAGTCGACATTAAAGTTTGAAAAATTTGTAACTTTTTTAATAAGATATAATTTAAAGCAAATCTACTGATCGAAAAGGCGTACCTATTTTTTTTGAAAACTCAGTAGACATCTGCGATTCAAAAAAAAATTATAAACAATACGTACTGTTTATAATCTGTACAGCGGTTGACATTAAAGTTTGAAAAATTTGTAATTTTTTTAAAAAGATCTGATTTCAAGCTAATATACTAATCGAAAAGGATTACCAATTTTTTTGAAAACTCAGTAGACATCTGCGATTCAAAAAAAAATTATAAACAATACGTACTGTTTATAATCTGTACAGCGGTTGACATTAAAGTTTGAAAAATTTGTAATTTTTTTAAAAAGATCTAATTTCAAGCTAATATACTAATCAAAAAGGATTACCAATTTTTTTGAAAACTTAGTAGACATCTGCGATTCAAAAAAAAATTATAAACAATACGTACTGCTTATAATCTGTACAGCAGTTGACATTAAAGTTTGAAAAATTTGTAACTTTTTTAAAAATATCTAATTTGAAGCTAATCAACTGATCGAAAGGATTACCAATTTTTTTTGAAAACTCAGTAGACATCTGCGATGCAAGAAAAAAATTATAAACAATACGTACTGCTTATAATCTGTACAGCAGTTGTCATTAAAGTTTGAAAAATTTATAATTTTTTTAAAAAGATCTAATTTCAAGATAATCTACTAATCGAAAAGGATTACCAATTTTTTTTAAAACTTAGTAGACATCTGCGATTCAAAAAAAAAAACAATAAATACTGCTTATAATATGTACAGCAGTTGACATTAAAGTTTGAAAAATTTGTAACTCTTTTAATAAGATACAATTTAAAGCAAATCTACTGATCAAAAAGGTGTACCAAATTTTTTGAAAACTCAGTAGACATCTGCGATGTAGAAAAAAATTAGAAACAATACGTACTGCTTATAATCTGTACAGCAGTTGTCATTAAAGTTTGAAAAATTTGTAATTTTTTTAAAAAGATCTAATTTCAAGCTAATCTACTGATCGAAAAGGCGTACCTATTTTTTTGAAAACTCAGTAGACATCTGCGATTCAAAAAAAAATTGTAAACAATACGTACTGCTTATAATCTGTACAGCAGTTGACATTAAAGTTTGAAAAATTTGTAATTTTTTTAAAAAGATCTAATTTCAAGCTAATCTACTAATCGAAAAGGATTACCAATTTTTTTGAAAACTTAGTAGACATCTGCGATTCAAAAAAAATTATAAACAATAAATACTGCTTATAATATGTACAGCAGTTGACATTAAAGTTTGAAAAATTTGTAACTTTTTTAATAAGATATAATTTAAAGCAAATCTACTGATCAAAAAGGCATACCTATTTTTTTGAAAACTCAGTAGACATCTGCGATTTAGAAAAAAATTATAAACAATACGCATTGCTTATAATTCATATGTACAGCAGTTGACATTAAAGTTTGACAAATTTGGAATTTTTTTTAAAAGTTCTAATTTGAAGCTAATCTACTAATCAAAAAGGATTACTAAATTTTTCGAAAACTCAGTAGACATCTGCGATGCAGGAAAAAATTATAAACAATACGTATTGCTTATAATATGTACAGCAGTTGACATTAAAGTTTGAAAAATTTGTAATTTTTTTAAAAAGATCTAATTTCAAGCTAATCTACTAATCGAAAAGGATTACCAATTTTTTTGAAAACTTAGTAGACATCTGCGATTCAAAAAAAAAAATAAACAATAAATACTGCTTATAATATGTACAGCAGTTGACATTAAAGTTTGAAAAATTTGTAACTTTTTTAAAAATATCTAATTTGAAGCTAATCTACTGATCGAAAGGATTACCAATTTTTTTTGCAAACTCAGTAGACATCTGCGATTCAAAAAAAATTTATAAACAATACGTACTGCTTATAATCTGTACAGCAGTTGACATTAAAGTTTGAAAAATTTGTAACTCTTTTAACAAGATATAATTTAAAGCAAATCTACTGATCGAAAAGGCGTACCTATTTTTTTGAAAACTCAGTAGACATCTGCGATTCAAAAAAAAATTATAAACAATACGTACTGCTTATAATCTGTACAGCAGTTGACATTAAAGTTTGAAAAATTTGTAACTTTTTTAAAAATATCTAATTTCAAGCTAATATACTAATCGAAAAGGATTACCAATTTTTTTGAAAACTTAGTAGACACCTGCGATTCAAAAAAAAATTATAAACAATAAATACTGCTTATAATATGTACAGCAGTTGACATTAAAGTTTGAAAAATTTGTAACTTTTTTAAAAATATCTAATTTGAAGCTAATCTACTGATCGAAAGGATTACCAATTTTTTTTGAAAACTCAGTAGACATCTGCGATGCAAGAAAAAAATTATAAACAATACCTACTGCTTATAATCTGTACAGCTGTTGACATTAAAGTTTGAAAAATTTGTAACTTTTTAAATAAGATATAATTTAAAGCTAATCTACTAATCGAAAAGGATTACCAATTTTTTTGAAAACTTAGTAGACATCTGCGATTCAAAAAAAATTATAAACAATAAATACTGCTTATAATATGTACAGCAGTTGACATTAAAGTTTGAAAAATTTGTAATTTTTTAAAAAGATCTAATTTCAAGCAAATCTACTGATCAAAAAGGCATACCTATTTTTTTGAAAACTCAGTAGACATCTGCGATTCAAAAAAAAATTATAAACAATACGTACTGCTTATAATCTGTACAGCAGTTGACATTAAAGTTTGAAAAATTTGTAATTTTTTTAAAAAGATCTAATTTCAAGCTAATCTACTGATCGAAAAGGCGTACCTATTTTTTTTGAAAACTCAGTAGACATCTGCGATTCAAAAAAAAATTATAAACAATACGTACTGTTTATAATCTGTACAGCAGTTGACATTAAAGTTTGAAAAATTTGTAATTTTTTTAAAAAGATCTAATTTCAAGCTAATATACTAATCGAAAAGGATTACCAATTTTTTTGAAAACTTAGTAGACATCTGCGATTCAAAAAAAATTATAAACAATAAATACTGCTTACAATATGTACAGCAGTTGACATTAAGGTTTGAAAAATTTGTAACTTTTTTAAAAAGATCTGATTTCAAGCTAATATACTAATCGAAAAGGATTACCAATTTTTTTGAAAACTCAGTAGACATCTGCGATTCAAAAAAAAATTATAAACAATACCTACAGCTTATAATCTGTACAGCAGTCGACATTAAAGTTTGAAAAATTTGTAACTTTTTTAATAAGATATAATTTAAAGCTAATCTACTGATTAAAACGGCGTACCAAATTTTTTGAAAACTAAGTAGACATCTGCGATTCAAAAAAAATTATAAGCATTAAATACTGCTTATAATATGTACAGCAGTTGACATTAAAGTTTGAATTATTTTTAAATTTTTTTAAAAGATTTAATTTGAAGCTAATCTACTGATCGAAAAGGATTACCAATTTTTTAGAAACTCAGTAGACCTCTGCGATTCAGAAAAAAATTATAAACAATACGTACTGCCTATAATCTGTACAGCAGTTGACATTAAAGTTTGAAAAATTTGTAATTTTTTTAAAAAGATCTAATTTCAAGCTAATCTACTGATCGAAAAGGCGTACCTATTTTTTTTGAAAACTCAGTAGACATCTGCGATTCAAAAAAAAATTATAAACAATACGTACTGTTTATAATCTGTACAGCAGTTGACATTAAAGTTTGAAAAATTTGTAATTTTTTTAAAAAGATCTAATTTCAAGCTAATCTACTGATCGAAAAGGCGTACCTATTTTTTTTGAAAACTCAGTAGACATCTGCGATTCAAAAAAAAATTATAAACAATACGTACTGTTTATAATCTGTACAGCGGTTGACATTAAAGTTTGAAAAATTTGTAATTTTTTTAAAAAGATCTAATTTGAAGCTAATCTACTGATCGAAAGGATTACCATTTTTTTTGCAAACTCAGTAGACATCTGCGATGCAAGAAAAAAATTATAAACAATACCTACTGCTTATAATCTGTACGGCAGTCGACATTAAAGTTTGAAAAATTTGTAACTTTTTTAAAAAGATCTAATTTTAAGCTAATCTACTAATCGAAAAGGATTACCAATTTTTTTGAAAACTTAGTAGACATCTGCGATTCAAAAAAAAATTATAAACAATAAATACTGCTTATAATATGTACAGCAGTTGACATTAAAGTTTGAAAAATTTGTAACTTTTTTAAAAATATCTAATTTGAAGCTAATCTACTGATCGAAAGGATTACCAATTTTTTTTTGAAAACTCAGTAGACATCTGCGATGCAAGAAAAAAATTATAAACAATACCTACTGCTTATAATCTGTACAGCAGTCGACATTAAAGTTTGAAAAATTTGTAACTTTTTTAATAAGATATAATTTAAAGCAAATCTACTGATCAAAAAGGTGTACCAAATTTTTTGAAAACTCAGTAGACATCTGCGATGTAGAAAAAAATTATAAACAATACGTACTGCTTATAATCTGTACAGCAGTTGACATTAAAGTTTGAAAAATTTGTAATTTTTTTAAAAAGATCTAATTTCAAGCTAATCTACTGATCGAAAAGGCATAACTATTTTTTTGAAAACTCAGTAGACATCTGCGATTCAAAAAAAATTATAAACAATACGTACTGCCTATAATCTGTACAGCAGTTGACATTAAAGTTTGAAAAATTTGTAATTTTTTTAAAAAGATCTAATTTGAAGCTAATCTACTGATCGAAACGGATTACCAAATTTTTTGGAATCTCAGTAGACATCTGCGATTCAAAAAAAAATTATAAACAATACGTACTGTTTATAATCTGTACAGCGGTGGACATTAAAGTTTGAAAAATTTGTAATTTTTTTAAAAAGATCTAATTTCAAGCTAATATACTAATCGAAAAGGATTACCAATTTTTTTGAAAACTTAGTAGACACCTGCGATTCAAAAAAAAATTATAAACAATAAATACTGCTTATAATATGTACAGCAGTTGACATTAAAGTTTGAAAAATTTGAAACTTTTTTAAAAAGATATAATTTAAAGCAAATCTACTGATCAAAAAGGTGTACCTATTTTTTTGAAAACTCAGTAGACATCTGCGATTCAAAAAAAATTTATAAACAATACGTACTGCTTATAATCTGTACAGCAGTTGACATTAAAGTTTGAAAAATTTATAATTTTTTTAAAAAGATCTAATTTCAAGATAATCTACTAATCGAAAAGGATTACCAATTTTTTTAAAAACTTAGTAGACATCTGCGATTCAAAAAAAAAATTATAAACAATAAATACTGCTTATAATATGTACAGCAGTTGACATTAAAGTTTGAAAAATTTGTAACTCTTTTAACAAGATATAATTTAAAGCAAATCTACTGATCAAAAAGGTGTACCAAATTTTTTGAAAACTCAGTAGACATCTGCGATTCAAAAAAAAATTATAAACAATACGTACTGCTTATAATCTGTACAGCAGTTGACATTAAAGTTTGAAAAATTTGTAATTTTTTTTAAATGATCTAATTTCAAGCTAATCTACTAATCGAAAAGGATTACCAATTTTTTTGAAAACTTAGTAGACATCTGCGATTCAAAAAAAATTATAAACAATAAATACTGCTTATAATATGTACAGCAGTTGACATTAACATAAAGACAGAAAGAAAGTTGCTTAATTTTTTTGATCACTCAGTACATGTTTCCGAGTAAACAAAAAATTATAAACAATAAGAATTGATTTAAATTGTACAGCAGTTGACATTAAATTTCTAAAAAAAATTACGTATTTTAAAAAAAAGTTGCTTTAAATGGAATCTACTGTACCAAGAAAGTTGCTCAATTTTTTTGGTCACTCAGTACATGTTTCCGAGTAATCAAAAAATTATAGACAACGAAAATTGTTTAAAAATGGTACAGCAGTTGACATTAAATTACAAAAAAATTGGGTATTTTTAGAAAAGGTTAATTTATAGCAAATCTACTTTACCAAGAATGTTTTTTAATTTTTTTGGATACTCGGTACATGTTTTCGAGTAAACAAAAATTTATAAACATTAAGAATTGTTTATAAATTGTACAGCAGTTAACATTAATTTTCTAAAAAAATTACGTATTTTTAGAAAAGGTTCATTTATAACGAATCTACTTTACTAAAAAAGTAGCTTAATTTTTTTTCTCACTCCGTACATATTGACGAGAAAACAAAAAAATATAAACAATTAGAATTGTTTATAAATTGTACAGCAGTTGACATTAAATTTCCGAAAAATTGCGTATTTTTAAAAAAATTCCATTTATAGCGAATCTACTTTACAGAGAAAGGTGCTCAATTTTTTTGCTTACTCAGTACATGTTGCTAAGTCACTAAAAAATTATAAACAATAACAGTTGATTTAAATTGTACAGCAGTTGACATTAAATTTCAAAAAATTACAATTTTTTAAAAAAGTCAAATTAAAAGCAATCTTCTTTAACAAGAAAGTTACTTAATTTCTTGGTCACGCAGTACAATTTTTTTAATTAACAAAAAATTATAAACAATAAGAATTGTTTATAAATTGTACAACAGTTGACATTAAATTTCCAAAAAATTTAGATTTTTTAAAAAAAGTTAATTTCTAGCGAATCTACTTTAAATAGAAAATTTTTTAATTTTTTTTTGGCCACTCAGTACATGTTTCCGAGTAAACAAAAAATTATAGACAATAAAGATTGTTTATAAAACGTACAGTAGTTGACATTAAAATTCAAAAAATTGCTATACTTTGATGAAAGTAGATTTAAAGCGAATTTACTGTACCAAGAAACTTGCTTTTAATTTTTTTGTAACTCATTACATGTTCCCAAGTAAGGAAACATTATCAAGAATGTCCGGATTTTTTTCTGCACTAAATACTTGGCTTTAAGTAAAAAATAAAAAAAATAATTTAAAAAAAACTTTTATCGTCCGAGTTGTTTATTTGAACTAATATGTTAAAAAGAAGTTTTGTAAATGCATACATTTGGAAATGTGGTTTTTAACACAAAAATTACTCCAACGTTTTGAAATTAATACGATTCCTTCTTCAGGGAGTCCCTAATATAATACAATAATCAAAAATATAAAAGATACGATGACGTTAAACAGTAAGGTATGCAATAAACAAAAATAATTGAAATGAATACTCGAATACTTAAAATAATAGTTACAAATAGCAAAAAATAAATTTAATAAGAATAAGTAAAGATAAATAATAAAAATAAAACAATAAATAAAACAGTAAAGAAAATTTAAACAATAAAAATATCTAATGTTAGAATTTTTCGCTGATAGAATATTTTGAAATATGAAGATTTCGACTGTATCATAGCACATAGTGAGTCTATTAGATGTCAATTAGTGACATCTAATAGATGTCATTATGTGCTAATATAGTCGAAATCTTCATATTTCATTAAAAATATCTTTCCAATAAATTTAATCTTTTACATTACATGTCGAAGAAAAGAAATTTAATCCAAAAAATGGAATGTAGCATTTAGAGTTAGTAACTACAATTTATAAAAGAAAAAGGAAAGTGAAATTTAAGTTATTTAATAAATGAAATCGTATTGATTTCAGAACGTTGGAGTATTTTTTGTATTATAAACCACTTGTCCGAATGTAGTCGTGTAAACACTTTTTTTACCTATTAATTTAAAAAATATAATATTGTTTTTAAAAATATGCAGTAGTTGACATTACTGTTTTAATTTAAAGCAAACCTAGAGTATTTAATTTTACTTTTTAAATGGTGCCGAATTTAAATACTTAATAAATACTTAAATATTATTTTACTTACATTAAATGTAAAGTTATTTTATTATAAATTTTTTCTGTTGTATTCAAAAAAATGTGTTATTTTGTATACTATTTTTGAAATAATACATTTTAATTTTTTGACTCACCCCACATCCTCGGTGATTGTGCCTGCTGATGAAGTTGGTGCTGAATCTTGTAGTCTCCTTTGATCTTAAAGGATGAAAATGCTGGAAGAAATAATAAAATACTTAAATATCTGTAAAGGAAATATATAAATTCCTAGAATATATATTTATATTTTAAGTATTGTTAAATGAAAAATTATTCTATTCATGAGAAGAAATTTTTGAGGCTAATCAAAAATTAATTTTCAAATTAAAATTTGTATTCTTAGCTTTTATTTATTTCTTATTATTTTTTTATTTTGTTCATTATATAATTTTTTTACTTTTATTGTTTCTTAATAAATTTATTAACTGATAGTATTCATTGAAAAATAATATATTATGTAGGAAGGGACCTGTCTCGTTAATTGTCAAATAAATAAATAAATGTTAATTTTTAATTGAAATACAAAAGAATGTAAAAATAAAAAATTATAATAATTTCGTAAAACTTAAAAGATTAAAAATAAGAAATTAAATTAATAAATTAATTAAATTCAAAAAATAATTCAGTATAACAAAATTTTAAACGTATATTAAATAAAAGAATATTCAAAATTTAATGTTAAATCTACAAAAATTAATATCTTTTGTCTGAACAAGTCTCTTTCTCTTCAGAAACGTTCAAAAAATGAAATCTAATTGATAATTAAAAAGAATTTCATTTTTGATATTTTTTTTTTAAATTCACAAAAAAAAATAAAATTGTTTAAATTCTTTAAAAGCTACCCAGCCTAGGGTTGGAATAGAATTTAATGTTTTTTAAAAAGTAAGGAAAAAATGGTTATTAATTTTGTTTGCCAACTGCAAATTTTAAATAAAATTAAAAATTTATTAATTTTTAGAAAATAAAGGGAAAAAATTAAATAGGAACTTTTTTATGCAAAAAAATTAAATGCTTAAGTTAAATTTTAATAATTTTTTTAAATAATTAAATTATTTTAGAAAATTCATTTTGCAGAAGAATTTTCTTATTATAGATAGATATGATTTTAAAGGAAATTTTTCATTAAATCTTGAACATAATTAAGCTTTTGTAAGAAAGGTCAGAACATAACCGTGAGTTAGCAAAAAATTATAAACAATAAGTATTGTTCTTTAAAATTTACAGCAGTTAACATTAATGTTTTAATAAAATTTTAATTGGAAAAAAGTATAATTTAAAGCAAAACTTAAATACCAAAAAACTTTCTCTAATTTTTTTATAACTCAGTACATGACCCTGTGTTAGGAAAAGTTTATTAACAATACGTATAGCTCATAAAAAGTACAGCAGTTGACATGTATGTTCGAAAAGAATTTTAATTGGAAAAAAGTCTAATTTACAGCAAAACTTCTGTACGAAAAAACTTTGTCTAATTTTTTATAACTGAGTACATGACTCTGAGTTAGCAAAAACTTGTGAACAATACGTATTGTTCTTAAAATGTACAGCAGTTAACATTAATTTTTGAATAAAATTTTCTTTGGAAAAAAGTCTAATTTAAAGCAAAACTTCTGTACGAAAAAACTTTGTCAAATTTTTTATAACTCAGTACATGACCCTGAGTTAGCAAAAAATTATAAACAATACGTATTAGTCTTTAAAATTTACAGCAGTTAACATTAATGTTTTAATAAAATTTAAATTGGAAAAAAGTCTAATTTAAAGCAAAACTTTAATACCAAAAAACTTTCTCTAATTTTTTTATAACTCAGTCCATGACCCTGTGTTAGGAAAAGTTTATTAACAATACGTATAGCTCATAAAAAGTACAGCAGTTAACATTAATTTTTAAATAAAATTTTCTTTGGAAAAAAGTCTAATTTAAAGCAAAACTTCTGTACGAAAAAACTTTGTCAAATTTTTTATAACTCAGTACATGACCCTGAGTTAGCAAAAAATTATAAACAATACGTATTGTTCTTTAAAATTTACAGCAGTTAACATTAATGTTTTAATAAATTTTAATTGGAAAAAAGTCTAATTTAAAGCAAAACTTTAATACCAAAAAACTTTGTCTAATTTTTTATAACTCAGTACATGACCCTGAGTTAGCAAAAAATTATAAACAATACGTATTGTTCTTTAAAATTTACAGCAGTTAACATTAATATTTTAATAAAATTTTAATTGGAAAAAAGTCTAATTTAAGGCAAAAAATAATAAACAAAACGTTTTGTTTATAAAATGTACAGCAGTTGACATCATTATTGAAAAAAAACGAAGTTAAAAATAAATCCAATTTAAAGCAAAACTTAAATACCAAAAAACTTTCTCTAATTTTTTATAACTCAGTACATGACCCTGTGTTAGAAAAAGATTATTAACAATACGTATAGCTCATAAAAGGTACAGCAGTTGACATCAATATTGAAAAAAAAATTTAATTGGAAAAAAGTCTAATTTAATGCGAAACTACTGTTTGAAAAAACATTGTCTAATTTTTTCGTAACTCAGTAGATGACCCTGAGTTAGCAAAAAATTATAAACAATACGTATTGTTTTTAAATTGTACAGCAGTTGACATTAATGTTCGAAAAGAATTTTAATTGGAAAAAAGTATAATTTAAAGCAAAACTTCTGTACGAAAAAACTTTGTCTAATTTTTTATAAATCAGTACATGACGCTGAGTTAGCAAAAAATAATAAACAAAACGTTTTGTTTATAAAATGTACATCAGTTGACATCAATATTGAAAAAAAACTTAGTTAAAAATAAATCCAATTTAAAGCAAAACTTAAATACCAAAAAACTTTCTCTAATTTTTTATAACTCAGTACATGACCCTGAGTTAGCAAAAAATTATAAACAATACGTATTGTTCTTTAAAATTTACAGCAGTTAACATTAATATTTTAATAAAATTTTTATTGGAATAAAGTCTAATTTAAGGCAAAACTTCTGTACGAAAAAACTTTGTCTAATTTTTTATAACTCAGTACATGACCCTGAGTTAGCAAAAAATTATAAACAATACGTATTGGTCTTTAAAATTTACAGCAATTAACATTAATATTTTAATAAAATTTTAATTGGAAAAAAGTCTAATTTAAGGCAAAACTTCTGTACGAAAAAACTTTGTCTAATTTTTTATAACTGAGTACATGACCTTGAGTTAGCAAAAAATTATAAACAATACGTATTGTTCTTAAAATTTACAGCAGTTAACATTAATGTTTTAATAAAATTTTAATTGGAAAAAAGTCTAATTTAAGGCAAAACTTCTGTACGAAAAAACTTTGTCTAATTTTTTATAAATCAGTACATGACGCTGAGTTAGCAAAAAATAATAAACAAAACGTTTTGTTTATAAAATGTACAGCAGTTGACATCAATATTGAAAAAAAAATTTAATTGGAAAAAGTCTAATTTAAAGCAAAACTTCTGTACGAAAAAACTTTGTCTAATTTTTTATAACTCAGTACATGACGCTGAGTTAGCAAAAAATAATAAACAAAACGTTTTGTTTATAAAATGTACAGCAGTTGACATCAATATTGAAAAAAAACTTAGTTAAAAATAAATCCAATTTAAAGCAAAACTTAAATACCAAAAAACTTTCTCTAATTTTTTTATAACTCAGTACATGACCCTGTGTTAGAAAAAGATTATTAACAATACGTATAGCTCATAAAAGGTACAGCAGTTGACATCAATATTGAAAAAAAATTTTAATTGGAAAAAAGTCTAATTTAATGCGAAACTACTGTTTGAAAAAACATTGTCTAATTTTTTCGTAACTCAGTAGATGACCCTGAGTTAGCCAGAAATTATAAACAATACGTATTGTTTTTAAATTGTACAGCAGTTGACATTAATGTTCGAAAAGAATTTTAATTGGAAAAAAGTATAATTTAAAGCAAAACTTCTGTACGAAAAAACTTTGTCTAATTTTTTATAAATCAGTACATGACGCTGAGTTAGCAAAAAATAATAAACAAAACGTTTTGTTTATAAAATGTACAGCAGTTGACATCAATATTGAAAAAAATCTTAGTTAAAAATAAATCCAATTTAAAGCAAAACTTAAATACCAAAAAACTTTCTCTAATTTTTTATAACTCAGTACATGACCCTGTGTTAGAAAAAGATTATTAACAATACGTATAGCTCATAAAAGGTACAGCAGTTGACATCAATATTGAAAAAAAAATTTAATTGGAAAAAAGTCTAATTTAAAGCAAAACTTCTGTACGAAAAAACTTTGTCTAATTTTTTATAACTCAGTACATGACCCTGAGTTAGCAAAAAATTATAAACAATACGTATTGTTCTTTAAAATTTACAGCAGTTAACATTAATGTTTTAATAAAATTTTAATTGGAAAAAAGTCTAATTTAAAGCAAAACTTTCTCTAATTTTTTTATAACTCAGTGCATGACTCTGTGTTAGAAAAAAATAATAAACAAAACGTTTTGTTCATAAAATGTACAGCAGTTGACATTAAAGTTCGAAGAAATTTGTAATTGGAAAAAAATCTAATTTAATGCGAAACTACTGTACGAAAAAACCTTGTCTAATTTTTTCATAACTCAGTACATGACCCTGTGTTAGCAAAAGATTATTAACAATACGTATAGTTCATAAAAAGTACAACAGTTGACATTATTTTCGAAAAAAATTTTAATTGGAAAAAAATCTAATTTATAGCGTAACTACTGTACCAAAAAATGTTGTCTAATTTTTTATAACTTAGTAATTGACCCTGAGTTAGCAAAAAATTATAAACAATACGTCTTGTTCTTAAAATGTACAGCAGTTGATATTGGATATTCGTAATATTAGTCTGTAATATTACAATGAAGGAAATATATTATTTTGGATATTATTTTGGATATTATTTTTATATTTACTTTTGCTTCTAAAGTAAAGAACTAAGGTAGGATATAAATTTATTATTGGAAAAGAACATTTTTTATGTTGGATGGATGTTTTGAAAATAATGCATTTTAATTTTTGGACTCACCTCACATCCTCGGTGATTGTGACTGCTGATGAAGTTGGTGTTGATTCTGGAGTCTTCTTTAATATTGAATTAGTTTATACTTCTTATATATTAATTAATATTTGTAATTTCTATCTAAAATAATTTCATTTTTGATTTGAAATTCCTATCTAGGTAATTGACAATAGAAATTGTATGTTACATTTCGCAATACAATTTTGTCAACAATAATAAAATATTTTTTCAAATTTAACAATCATTTTTAGCAATTTTTGTGCAATATTCTATTAAAATACAAGGTCAAAAATAAACTATGTATTGAAGTTTTTGGGGCAGCTCTGTTGGATGTCCGCTGGAAAAAAACAATGAAAATATTAATGTCTTTGAAGCAGATATATGTATATAAACTGGTAGTATTTCTTTGTTTTTAGTTGTTTTATGAAATGTTGTTCTATTAATCAGAAAAAATTTAATAATTTTTTGTTCCATGTTTTTTAATGCATAAATATATGTGTGTTATATTTTTATATTATTATTACAAAATTTTTAAAACATTTAATGAAGAAATATTCAAGATTGTTCAAATATCTACTATTTTATGACTATAATATTATATATGTTATACTTTTTGGGACTTACCAATTATTTATCAACGATAACCGGAAAAGTCAACATGAACTTCCTCTATCCTAGAATATGGTTTGCATTTTAGTCTTTTTCTTCTAGGTCTAGAAAATTAAGAAAATTGTCGGTTTATTTATTTGGAACAGTTAATTTAATCAATTAGTAATATTTATTAAAATTATAATATAGAACTGCTTACCACAACAAAGGAGATCAAAGAACTGTGACAAATTATTAAAATCACACAGGTTGATGGGGAAAACCATCAACGTTGAAAAGAAGAGAAGGGGATACTGCTTAAATTGACTTTTGTACTTTTATTATCGTTCTTGAGAAGATAGACAAGGACGGAACGAAAATAATGCTGTAAACAATAACAAGGGTCATCGTTATCTTGTGTACAATAAGGGATCAATTTCAATCGTCAATTTTAAATTATGGAAAATTCTTTTCAGAAATTTTCCGTTTGAATTTTTGCATAAAAAAATGAAAAATACATAACTAACATTTTTTACTCATTATTTTCTTATTTTTAATTCCTAATTATTGTTATTCTATTAACCATTTTATTATTTAATTTCATATAATTATGTTTTTTTAAATTATTTATATTAGTTTTTTACATTCTTTTTAATTATATTTATTTGATTTTTTTATCCTAATTTATTCATTACATAATTTTGACAACTTTTTATATAGAAAAAAGAAAATTTTTGTCAAATTTTATTATAGAATTATTGAAAGACTGTAAAATGTGTTAAGAATTGAAATGTTAATATAAATTGCATTGAACCACTTCTATTAAAAGTCTAGAACTCACTTCGAAAATAATATTTTTACTACTTACACATTGAGGTCATCTATAAAGCATGTTATACATAATTTCGGAAATTCTTTGTCAATGTAGGAAATTAATATATTTTGATGTGAAATTACGTAGCAGAAGTGACAATGAGGCATTTTCCATGTGACTTTTATAAAATCACGTGTTCATGAATATTAAGTTCCCCGTTTGATAACAGTTCAGTAATAATAATTCTTTCCTTTTATGTACAAAAAATACATTTTTATAACTTTTAATTAACATATATGACAAATATATAGTAATTATAATTATATCAAAATTTTACAAAAAATTAAGGTAATTATTTGTTAAATTACGAAAAATACTATAAAATCTGATTTACAAATGGAGAAAAAGTAGTATCAATACAAGATTCGTATTTTAATGTTGGTTTTCCTAATTTTGTATTAACAACGTAATATGGAAATCCTTTATTGTCAAGTCCATTGCATGCAGCTCCATAATTGCCATTCTTGTCTAAAGCAATAACTGCGCCGGAAAATTTAGGATAATGTTCAGCTATTCTTTGAACTGCAGTCGTTGCTGCTTCCTTTGGTGTTGCTCCCCTTCTCATTTCTTCCACGGCAAGGAAACTTCGAAAGAAGTTTTGAAAAAATGTATTTTTCCTACTATTTATTTTTTGTAACTTTTATATATAATAATTCTTTTTCTATTTTTCCACATAAATATAACTATTATGTAATTACATTTTTTTTGTTTAATAAAGAATTTAATGAATAATTGCTGTAATTATTTTACTATTAAATTTAATTAAGAATGAATTATTGTATAAGTAATTAAAAAAACTTGTTTATAATTTATTTAATAAATATTATATTTTACATTTGTACGTTCTATACTTTTATTTTATTCTAATATCTTAAAATTTGGATTTCACATTTTATTCTTATTTCTTATATTTATAGTTTTATAGTGTATATTTTATTTGGAATTTATATATTTTTTTGTTTATTTTGTTTATTTATATTCAATAAATTCAAATTATATTTTATTATGAATTCGAAAATGTTAAAATTATTATTTTAGTATTTAATAATTTTTAGTCGGAATAATTAATGTTATAATAACTAGTCAGAGGTAAAAATTAATATAACATGAAATTTATATATTTAATTGCAATAAATTGAAAAAAGAAATAAGACGTTTTCAATTTTCAAACGAAAAAGAAGAAATGGAAAGAGAAAAAAGAAAATAAAGGAAACAAAAAAATAAAAAAGGAAATATAAAGAAAAAATAAAAATGAAATAAAAAAAATAGGAAGAGAAAAAGATTAATAAAAAGGTAAAACATCTTACCTGGGTAAAAAGCGCATCATAATGTCTCCAGCACCGGTTGCAGCGGCGGCACCGACATTTGTGTCTGCATAAGCTCCAGCTCCAGCAATCGGTGAATCACCAATTCGACCTGGAATTTTGTATTTTGCCCCATTTGTGGAAGTTCCTGCCGCTATGTGTCCTTTAGTGTCCATTGCAATAACTCCAATTGTGTCATGATTTTCCTGACTCCAAACAGGTAAATTTTCCGTTTTCTCCCGTTGGAAATCTTTTTTTATTGGTGTGTACGGTCCACAGGTTTTGGAAGGATCCGGCGTTACATTCTAAACGAAAAATAATTTTTTTAAGTTCTAAATTAGAACTAAATTCCACTTTTTTCTACTAAATTATTAAATTTCTATTAAATTATTTTCCAAATTATAAATTTAGACTAAATTCCACTTTTTTCTATTAAATTATTTTCCAAATTATAAACTTAGCCTAAAGTATTCTTCTTAGATTAAACTATTTCTAAATATTTCAAAAATATAAATTAAATTATTTTTTTGATATTTTAAATTACTTTTCAAATTATAAATTTAGTTTGTAAATTATTCATTTTAGATCAAATTATTATTCTTCAAATTGTGAATTTAAACTTAATTTCTCTTTTTGGATTTTTTTACAAATTACAAATTCAAACTAAATTATTTTTTCAAAATCAAATTATTTTCCAAAATATAAATTTCAACTAAATTATATTTTGAAAATAAATTTTTCCTTTTAGATTAAATTATTCTTCAAATTTCGACTTTAAAGTAATTTTCTCTATTGAGATTTTTTTCCAAATTGCAAATTCAAATAAAATTATTTTTTTCAAAATAAAAATTTCAACTTAATTTAATTTTTTTAATTAAATTTTTCTCTAAATTATAAATTTCTTTTTAGATTACATTATTTTCCAAAATATAAATTCAGCCTAAATTATATTCTTTTGAAATGAAATAATTTTCTAAATTATAAATTTAGGCTAGAAATTATTCTTTCTCGACAAAATTATTTTCTAAATTACGAATTACAACTAAATTATTCTTTTTAAATTAAATTATTCTCTACGTTATAAATTACAGAAATAAATACTAATTTCTGAACGATTAAAATATTCGAAAAATTGTTTAAAATTTCGATTAAAAGAAGGAATAAAAATTGTACCTTCCAGAAATTTGGCTGACAATTATTTTTTCTCCACTTTTGCCAGATATTTAAGGATTTCGTCGTTTCTAGAGATTCATTTTTAAAACCCATTTCAACGGCAAAAGTTTGAGCGAGTTCGCCACCGAGAAGTGAGTGTTCTGTATTTTCCAAAACCTTTCGTGCCACCGAAATTGCATTCTTGACATTTCTGAGTAAACCCACACCGCCGACGTCCATTTTTACTCTGCAAAAAAATATTTATAATTCTGTATTATAAATTATAAAGAAATTTAAATAAACTTTTTAAATTAATATCACGCTAAAATATAAATATTCTGAAATAAAAATAGGATTCTAATGGAAAAAATAGAATAAATAAACTAATAGCGAAATAAAAATAGAATATTAGTCCTTAATTAATCATAAAAGACTAGAAATAAAATAAAATTCTAAAATTAAACTAAAATTAAAAAACTAACAGTAAAATATAAATAGAATATTAATATTGAAATAGAAATAAAATACAAAAACTAAAATAAAAGTAGAAAACTATTATTAAAAGAAAAAATATACCCATCCATTATAAGAGCATCCAACGTAGTTTCACCATTTTCATCGGGACTTCCTCCAAATCCAACAGTTGTTCGACATTGAAGACTTTCACATAAAGTGCAACTTTCCTCAATTGTATCCAAGGAACTTCTCTTTTCCCTAAATATTGTCTGCCAAGCTGAAAGAAAAAAATCGTTAAAAATAATTGTTTTTCCACAGAAAATTCACATTAAATAATTTTTTTTCCGATTATTTACCTTTTTCGGTAGCTTCAAAATAATCCCAAGTAATAACAACAAGAGGATTTTTAAATTCAGCAAATGCGGAAGAAATAATAAATATTATTTGCAGAAGAAGTATTTTTCGAATTAAAAATTTCATTTTCGAAAACAGTCACTGAAAAAAAGACGATTATTAAACTATCATTCGATATTATTGCCAATGTATTACAATTATAAACAAACAGTCTACATGTGATGCAAGAGAGCAAAACGATAATAGAGAGCGAAAAATCATTCAAGTGTCAATAACCTTATCTAAAATTAATTTCCGATAACAATAAACTCATAATCTTCGTAATCATTAATCTTTTATTTTTTCATATATAATAAATCCATTGTTCAAAATTTTGCCGTTTACAAAAAAAAAGTTTTTTTTTCGTACTTTGTAATCCTATTTTACTGTTATTATTTTCAATTATTATATTATTTTCTTTTATTATATTCAATTTTTTCTCAAAATTATTTTAGAAATATTTTACAATTAACATTATTTTATTATTGTTACTATTTTTCATTATTTCGATTGTTATTTTGTAACAGTAAATAATTTCCATTGTTTTTTTTAAACAGTAAATAGAGGTAAAAAAAGTAAATAAACACTAATGGATTGTGCAAAACTACAAGAAGTACGAACATTTTTGTATTTGTTCTTGACTGATAAGAAAAACACGATAATTAATTTGTTTTAATTTAGGATATATATTTACCTGTCGAAAAGAATGAATATTGAATATCTCCTCTTGAACCAGCGACTTTGAAAAATAACCCTTTTGCCGATGCACTCTGCTTATAAATGCCCCTTGCGACTTGAAGTTGCCTGATAAACATGAACCGTCTTCAAAAAATATCCCTAGTAATTCAAAAAGTACTTGTCGTGTTTGAAAATCAGAAAGAAATTAATTATTAAAATCGATCCGAATTGATTGATTAATAGATTTACAGTTCGTCGCAAGAAACGAGAATACAAACAATAAATAATAAAATACAAATATGGTATTTTTAAAAATTGCCGCTACTATCAGCAGTCACTAGTGAGAAAAACTTTTTGTTTTCAAAGGTTGGCAACGTAAACAAGGAAAGTAACTAGGTTAGCAGCGGACAGCGGTTCGATGCATTATGACAAAGTGGCCCTGCTCCAAAAGTGAATCAAGTGAATTTACATCTGTTAATGATTGAAAAAAACGCCGGTTAACTGAATTCATGTGACAATTGAAAATTTATTTCACTTGAAAACAATTGACGAAAGTCGTGAGCGAACGGTTATCTTGTTAAAATTCAATTCACGCTTGATGTGCGTGGGGCGCGAGGTACAAATGAGCACGGCCGAAACATTGACGGCGCCACCGAGAGAAGATGTCAAACACTTCGCCGTTGCAACTTGTGAACGGTGAAAATTTAATTGATAATCTTAATTCAAGCACTGAAATAGTGAGTAATTATCGTGAATTAAGATCTTCGAATTCGTGTGGTGGTGGTGTTGTTGTTGGCGGCGTCGTCGTCGGTGGCGACAACAACATTGCCGCTGACTACCAGGTAGGCGAGCATCGCACTGCAGCGGCGGCCGCTGCTCGTGCCGCTTACAACATGGTAGCAGCGATGAACGAGGATGAACGATCATCCTCGGCGACAAATAGTGTTCGCACAACGACAACAACAACAACGGCTAGTTCAACGACAGACGCAGTCAACGATTTTCGTAACGTCTCCGAGGACAGTAAGGCCGGAATTCTTGGTTTTCCCGAGGATTTCGATCATATGTACGCGAGTATGACCGATGGTGATGCTCCGGCTAGTGCAACTTCTGCATTGGGTGTCAGTCCATTGCGCGGTAATGAGGCACGACAAAATGATCTCACTGAAGTTAAACATCTCAAGGAATTACTTCTTTTGCACTTGGATCTTATTCAACAACAATCGGAGCAAATTGTCACTAAGGACAAATTACTCGCTGCACTCAGACAGGAAAATGAAACGGTAAATATTTTCCTAGAGAAAATGCATTTCTTTTTGATTTTTGACATTTTTTTTACTCCTATTGTTTGTTAATAACCCTACTTTTCTTGACATTGCGAATTGTTTAGTTTCTTAATTCCCACAGCTGTCAAATTATTTTCTATAAAGAAATTTTCCCCTTTATACAAATGTTTATTATTAATTATTATAGAATTCTTTCTTTTAATCGAAAATGAGAAATTGCGCAAAATCACGTAATAAAGTATGTAACTTGTAATAAAGTTGACATTTATTCCAGTTTTTCTATTTTTTCACTTTAATGAAATAAAATATTCTGAATTACGATTTGTTTCATCAACTATTAATTTTTTGACAATTTAAATTTTCAAACAATATTTTTTTTATGTGGACATTTTTTCAAAAGTAAATAATATTGACAGATGGTAAATTGGTAATTGAATATCTTTTTTTTAATTTCGTTCGTTTCACACAATTCGAGAAGTATAAACTTAATGGTTTTTCGATATTACTTTGAATCGGGGGAAATAATTAATAATTGTCATTGTTGTTGTTTTTGTATGTAAAATAATAAATTTCTATTATTAATTCCGTTCACAAGTTTTTATTCCCTTTAAAGCTCTGTTCTAACTTGAAAACCCGCGCGCACAAAGCGTGTCTCACCGGTGTATGAATATCACTTTAGTTATTGTTACGATTTCACAACACGAGTTCTTTTGTCATTTTTAATCGCAAAAGATTCAATGAAAACAAAATCAATTGAATGTCAGTGTGCTTTTAATTTTTAGAAAAGTGAAAATTATTTCTTAAGCACTAGGCGTCTCGTAATGAAGTTAAAAATGTTCAGGTAATGTATAAAAACAATCCCGCTCGTTTATGCATTCCTTTCTTTTTGAGGTTAGGAAACATTTAAAGTCGGTGTATTTCAAAACCGTTGTGTCCACGCTTTTTAATATTTTATAAATAACAAACGAAAGCACTGACGAAATACTATGGAAAAGTGTCTAATTTTGTTTTTCCCGAAATGAGAAAATTCGAAAGTAATTAAACGTCAATTCGTCAGTTTATCAATTTAAGATAATCCTGTCATTTTTTCCCCCCTGAAAAAATGAATATATCTAAAAAGAATATTAAATTCACAGCTTAAATTACGTCTCGAGCGGATGGACAGAAGGGTCAATCTACAAAAACATCGTTCGGAAACAGCAGAAAATTCACTAAACACTGAACGTATTAATCAATGTTCACCACCAAATGTCAATATAATACAAAGTCTTCCATCAACAAGTGAACATCAAAAACAAATACAATCGGAATTAACCGGTCAACAATATAATGAGAGTTTTAAAATACGATTGAATACAAGTAGTGGAATTCCAATTGTTAAACAGGAGCACAATAATGTGCACGAGACAAAGAATGATATGGTTAATGATAATACAAGACACGATTGGGATAGTAAAAAGAAACGAAGATCCGATCCAACGCCTGTTGGAATAGCGGGTAAACGAAAAAGAGGAGCCTCATGTTCCTCGACAATTATCAATGATCAATGTACAATGGTGCGCGAGAGTAGTAAGAGTCTTGGCGGCGGTGGTGGTGGTGTTGGTGTTGTTGTTGGTGGTGATGGTGTGAAAAAAGTGGAGAAAAAAATTAAATCTCTTTTGAAGAGAGAATCTTATTTAACAACGGAGGATCATTATTATACGGCTGTTGGCGATACAAATTATTCATTGTCAATGAATGTTGATACACCGCAGGAAACATCGCAATCGTTGGAGGTGCCCAATTGGAGGATAAAAGTTTATACGAGTTGTTACACTATGGAGGGAACGGAGAATTTGGATGATGAAATATTTAATAAGAGGCATCTTAAACTTGAAAATGATGAGAGGCGGAGGAAACGGTGGGATGTACAAAGAATACGGTAAAAGAGATTTTTATTTCTTTTCTGAAAAACCTTTTTTTCCATTCTTTATTTATTTCTTTACTTATTTTTTATTTTCTTTCTTTATTTCTTCACTTTTTTCTTTATTTATTTGTTTCTGTATTTTTTGTCCTTTATTTATTTATTTCTCTGTTTTTTCGTTGCTTCTTTATTCTTTTTCTTTCTTTATTGATTTTTTCTTTTTGTGTTTATTTCTCTATAAATTTTTCTTTGGTTCTTTTTTTCCTTAATTTCTCTATTTTTTCCTTTATTTTTCTATTTTTTCTTCGTTATTCTTGCTTTACTCATCGTTTTCCTTTTTTAGGGAGCAACGGCACATTGAAAAATTGAAACAGAGGCAAGAACGACAGAATCATCAGGCAACTTGTTACAATACAAATCATAGTGGTCCTTGTTCGTCATCGACAGAGGAGGAAACTGTAAAAACTCTATGGCCAGATTTAGATCAAATACAAAGTCTTCAAGTTGATGCTCAATTGCCTGTTAATGCATTTGGTGCCGCTGTACCCGGTTTTAGTTTAAGGTAAAAAAAAAGAGGAAAATCCGACAAATTTTTCAACTTTGCAATCCTCTTTTTATTTTTATTGAATGGAAATTTTTTTTATTAGTTAATCAATCATCATTATTTATTTTAAAAAATTTAATTTTCAAGCGTTCTTATGAAAATATTAAATACTGGAAAGAATTGCAGGGTGTCTACTAACTGGAAAACCGGGAATTTAATTTAGCCGGGAAAAACCGGAAATTAACCGGGATTTTTATACAAAACCGGGAATTTTTTGATCAAAATTTAAAAAAATTTGTATTATTTTAATTTGTTTTTAAAAAAATTAATTTGGTAGTAAAATTCAGGCACTAATTCAAACAGATTATGTAAATAAATTTTAAAAAATTATGGAGGAGTTAATAGAAATATTGTGAAATTTTACTGATAATATGTTATTGTATTTGTTAAAGAATTTCTTTAAAAACTTTTTAACAAATAAATGTTTCAAGGTATTTTAATTTAATAATTAATATTTTATTTTCATAAATAATATCATTCTTTGGAAGGATTTCAATTATTTTTGTAAATAGTAATTATTATTTATTTATGTTCGAAATCAAATTTAAATTGAAATTTTATGAGAAAAGAAAATCGGGAAATAAATTAGGCCATAACCGGGAATTTTGTTGAATGAAAATAGTAGACACCCTGAATTGAAAAATTGAAATATAATTAAATATTGAAAGAATTGAGAAATAATGATTAAATGTTATCTTTCGTATTTTTTTTTAAATTTCTAATAGAGAAAAACAATTTTTTTCAGTGATTTTATTCTCCCATGGCAAGACATGATAAAATCGAAAGAGAGACGCCATCAGCGAGTTAAACGATCAACAGGTAGAAGAAAATCGTGTAGAAGATAAGGAATGTATGTGAGTTTGTTTTAATATGTGACGAATAATTCAAGATAAAGCGATAGCGTGATTTTCTTTTTACTATATTGCTATTTTCTATTCTTTTAAAGGGCACCAAAGATATTTTTTTACGTTTTTTTTAAAACGTACCTCTACTTTTTCTTTTTAAAGTAAGGTATGCTCTTCTTTTCTATTCTTTTTTTTTTAATCGTCTCTGTAAATGTTAATCGTGAAATGGAATTTATTATTTATTTTTTACAAAAAAGAGAAAAAAAAACTACGACCATTTTAAGAAACGAGGCTTTTTTTATTGTAAAATATCTTTTGGTCCTTCTGTTTTATTTTAGGACTTTTTTTTTTCTTTTTCCTCTTCATCTTCTTTTTTTTGTTATTAATTTTATTATTCTTTTACACTTTGCAATTTAAAAAAAAAAAGTGAAAAAAAACAATTTTGCCAGACGCACGCTTATCGTTTTTCAGGGATATATTTTTCAAATTTACAAAAATGTAAAGAGCACTTTTTGAAAAAGTGATTGAGTACATAATTTTCTTTTTAAGAAAAGGGCGTCAGTGAGCTTGAGATTATAGTTTGGAAAATTCATCAACAACAAAAAAAAATGTTTCTCGCTCCTGTGGCTCACAGTGATATAAGATAATAAATTTTAAGGCGTAGTATAAAAATGTTGATCCCAATTTCACTGTAATTATTGTTCAGTGTGATGTAAAAACTCGCGTAGCTCCTTTAAAATACTCTGTAATGAATTTTAGTTTTCCTAATTATAGAACTTAAGTAGTTTCCGCCTCTAATATTAAATTTTCAAAGAAAAACAATTTTAAATTTCAAATATTGAATCTTATTAATAAAACTTCTGCAATTAAAATCAATAAAATTAGAATTCTCCATTTAAAAATAATTACAATTCTACAATTAAAATCAATAGTAATGACATTTCTGCAATTAAAATCAATAAAATTAGAATTCTTGCAATTAAAATCAAAGAAGGAAAATTCAAGTGGCAATTGTAAAAGAAATTAATTTTTCTAGATTGTGTATAAAGTTGAAATAAATCGTCGATAGAAATGTTTAGTAATCGGGACTAAACGATTGTGTAACGAGAAAAGAAAATGAAAGAATGGAAAAGTGGATCGAAAAATCATTTTCTTCAATTAATTATAAACGGAAAGTGAACGTTAAATATCAACTTTTCTGTGATTATTTTTATTTTAAAAAAATTATGATTCTAACTAAAATATTGTAATATCAATTTTTTTTTAATTTTTTACTATGACTTATTTTTAATTTTCCACATAAAGCAAACGTTCACTTTCTCTTAAACGTGGCATAATTTTTTTTTAAATACTGTATTATTACTGTAAAAAAACATTTTTCTTCAATAATTGAAAATTGAAATCTTGTACATAGCGAATTAGTTTCCTGAATAAGGAATTTTTTAATTATCAAATCATCCTTAATAGACAAAAAAAAATGTTTTTTATCCTTCGTACATAATAATTGGTTTAATACTCAAACTCAGTGCATTTTTCATATTTCGATATTCATAAAAAAAAGAGATAGATTAATTATTTTTTCAACTCGCATATCATAAATGAAAAATTGCATTGAATTTTTTTCTTTTTTTTAAGAAAAATCCCCCCAAAAAATGAATTGAATTTCGAATTCGATTTTCGTCTTCCGACTTTTTTTTCCTTCTTGACTTTAAATGTGAATTGTTCTTTTTTTTCAAATAGCATTTAAAATCAATAATTTTTTTTTATTTAAGGAAGACAGCAAAAAAAATTCACACTCACATCTTCGAAATAATTTAATTAACCGTCCAGTGACCTATTTTCAAATCATGCTAGTAAATTGTCTGTAAATTATTTGTATCTCATTGTCTCTTTCATCGAAAAAAAAAAATTCTCTGCGTACCTGGATCTAGAAACTATATTGAGTCATTCCGAATAATGTAAAATTGTCCGATTGAATTAAAGAAATTGAACAAAAAATATTTGGAAAGACGTTTTCACATTACTTTAAGATCTGCCTTTGGTTATCGTACATTGTATATATCGGTTAAAAAAAAATTACTATATTATAGTGAATAAAATTTAAGATAAACAAATTGCGATCTCATTTTTTTAATTTTAGATTTTTTTACATTATAGATTTTAGCTTGAGAATATTTTTTAGTTTTTAGATTTTAAGGAAGAAATTCATAAATTTTTTTACTTTTCTTTCAAATTTTAACAAAATTATTGAAGATTTGAATAATTTGGTATTTTAAATTAATTCTTTAATAATAAATTAATTTTTTAACTAAAATTAATTTCTAATTATAATGCGTAAATTTTGAAACAAAAATGTGTAAATTCTGAGTTAAAAATTGTAAATTTATTTTATTTATACAAAATTACCTGAAAAACTCTGAATGGAAAGAGAAATAAATAAAAATAGAGAAATAAAAATGAATAAAACGAAAGAAATTCTTTTTTTTCGCTATACGATCCTTTATCAAGCGATTCTTCCTCATTTTTTTTTATTGTCATTTATTGTAGTTTTTTGAATTGAAAACAAAAACAAAACTGTTTACACTTCTCAATCGATTTATTTTGTACAACTGTATATTGGCATCAAAAATTGATGAAGTCGCAGCACAATTATTACAAATTCGCAATTTTTTTGAACAACGTCAAACATGCAAATATACACAGCATCAACAGACAACATATATATATCAAATCCTAAAGATTAAATCAACATATCATTTTCATCATCATAATCATAATCATTATTATTGTTTACACATCTCGTGTCATCAGAAACGTATTTTTTTATTTATAAATTTATAATGTAATGATTTAAATTTGCTCTATTTAAAGGGATTAAAATGAATTTACAACTATATAATTATTTTATAATAATATTCGATTTATAGCGGATATGCACAGGATTATTCGGAACTTTTAATTATTTATTTTATAATTATCAAATGGATCTCCTCTCATATATAAAAGACACTACAACTAAATGCTATCACTGTGATTGCAATAACTTATTTACTTAGGTACGACATACAGGAATTTAAAAATAATAACTTCCGATCTTAAATATATTAACAAGACGAATCTCAATTTCGCAACTCTTAAAAAAATATCTATTTCTTCATTTAAACATCTTTTATTTATTTATACTTTGAATATTCAGTTGAATATCAAATTAATTCAGATGAATTCATTTTTCAATTTACAAATTTTAATTTTTATTCAATTTTTGCTCTTCACATTCGACAACATTGTTTATACAAAATAGCCTTTTTTTGTTACTATCATAATTTACAAATATCAATTATTTATTAATGTAATTAATTTACTAGAAATTATTAATTAATAATTGATAAATTATTGATATGCTACTTATTTTTACAGAAATTTATTTAAAAAATTTCTACAATATTATTCAGACAATTTCTTTTAATACAGTTTATGCATATAATTTTTGGGGAAATTTTTTTCAAAAGTTGCGAATTCCAGTTTTTATACAGAAAATAAATAAAAATTCAACAAAAAAACAATCTCCTAATAATAATAATAGGAGAAAAAGAGTGGTTTTTGTATAAAATAGTTTTAAACATCATTTTTTTTGCAATATATATCTATATCGAGCATTCGTGCGTGCCAAAAAAATTAATTGGCGTTTCTTTAGCAGTCTTTCCAGTACAAATATATTTCATTGAAAAATTAGAATGTTCATTGAATGACATAAATAAAGCCAAGAAACAAATATTACAATATATTATAATAATAATTATTATTATTATTTAAGATCCGTTCGATACTCGATGAATATTATGCAAAATTTAATTGTCGAATGAATTATATTTTTCATTTTTAGACAATTTGGTATTTATTTCATATTTTTTTCTTATGCGATATACATTCAGCGAATCTGAATCAAATGATAATTTTCGTAAATTGTTTTTTTCTTTTCCTTTTAATAAAACTTATGCTAGAAAATAACTTTTAATTATTATATCACCATTTGAGCCATTTTATTCGATCGAAAATAATTAGTTTGTTGACGCAGTTTCAACATGAAACTGTGCGTGAATTTCCGGTTTTTTTTTCTTTTTAATTTTTGATTTACAAAAAAAAAACACGGAAATGGTTTTTAAAAAAATTATTTTGGTTTACTGTGAACCACACTGAACATGAACATGAACATTACGCGACGAGTTGATTTTTTTTATAATATTCTTTCTCTCTGAGGTAGATGTACAAAAAAGAAAAAGTGCCGAAAACTTTATTGTTCGGAGTTTTTTCGTTTTCTATATTTTATTTTACTCTCAAGTAAGATAAAATAGAAAATCGATTTTGTTTTCTACTTTTTTTCATTTTACTTCTAAAAAAATTAATTTGGTTAAAAAAATTAAAAAATCAATGTATAAATTAAAAAATAGTGAATTTTTTTATATTTCACGATTTTTCTTTTTATAACTTCCACTTTTAAAAATTTTTGTTTAATTAAAACGTCTGTTTTTAGACGAACTACCATAAACTAGAAAATAAAATTTACTATTGCGAACATTTATCGTTTTTCAATTAGAAAAGTTAAAAATCATTCAGTTTTCTGATTAAAAAAACCATATTTTCGTTTTCTTCGAACCAAATAATTTTCGAAAGAAACTGAAATTTAAGACTAATTACTTTCAATAGTAATAATAATAATAATAATAATAAAAAAATAGTACAACAATTTTAAAATAATGAAAATATAAAAAAGTATTTAAAGCTAAAAACAATAAAATAAGAATTTCATTTTTAATATAATTGACAAGAATTTTCGAATTTCGAATGGAAGAAAACGAAAAATTCCCTTGTGAACAAAAAGTTTCAGCAATAAATATATTCTTATTATAATTCTTGCGGATTTCTTTCCTCTTTGCAAAAAATAAAAAAAGACACAAATGTAGATAAATATAATATTAATATTAATTAATGAAATTAATTAATTTATATTAATATTAATAAAATAATTTTTTAATTTAATATTAATCAAAAATTAATATTAATTAAATAATTAATTTAATATAAATGGAAAATTGATACTAATTCATTAATTTCTTAATTAATATTAATTCACATTCGTGTCTCCACAAAATTCATTCATGTCAAGTATGGATAAATCTTCGTCAATAAATTCGAATAAAAGTGATTCGCTTCCTTTTTCAATTTTTTTTACAGTAATATTCGTAATACTACATACATTTTTCTTTTTTTGTTTTGAGTATTAATTAATCGTGATCTGTCACTTTTTTTTGCAAAGTATTTTTGTTAATCAATATATTGAAAAATGAAAATTTTCAAATCGCGTGACAATAAATCACAAAACGATTTATATTTATTTTTTTTTCTTCCTGAGGCATAATCGGTATTCGTATATAGACAGTTAATATAATCGTATGTGTGTTTTTTTTTATAAATAATGTTTGTGATTTTTTTTCCATTTTAAATTCTTCTTTCTTTACATAAAAGTCGCTTCCTTATGCCTCACATAAATAAAAAAATTTAACTACGCGTACAGAAATAGAACTACATATTTCTCTATACAATACACTCGTCTACAGTCTATTTACTTCATCTCACGTATTTACAATTATGACACGGATTATCAAAGAAATACTCCATTTGTTTTTTTTTTTTAATGAAGAGAAATAAAAATTCACTGGCACATTTTAAAGAGTTAATTACATGTGTGAGTGAAAATATATTTTTTATTCGATAAAATTATTGCAAGTTTAAAAAATAGTAGAAATTAGCATTTTTATGAAAAATATTTTTACAAGAAATATTATTTTTATAAAAATATTATTTACTGTAAACGTAATTTTTATGAAAAAACTATTTTATGATAATATTTGTATAAAATACTATTTTTATAAAAAATACTTTATTCACAACAAATACTATTTTTGCAAAAATATTATTCCTATAAAAATATTTATATACAAAATATTATTTTCCGAAAATTCAATTTTTACAAAAAATGCTATTTTAAAAAAAATACTTTTACAGAAAATACTATTTTTATAAAAAATACTATTCGTGCAAAAATATTTTTACATAAAATGCTATTTTTTAAAAAATATCTTTACAAAATGTACTATTTGTATTAAAATATTTTTACAGAAAATACTATTTTTCTAAAAAATACCTTTACAGAAAACACTATTAATATAAAAAATACTATTTTTACAAAAATATGTTTAAAACGAAAAATACAATTTTTTCACAAAAAAAACATAAATTAAACGAAAAAATTTCAGATAAACTTTGATCTTGTTTAAAGAGACTATTTACAATTATTCACAAGACAAAAATTAAAAGAGAAAAATTCCCAATAAAAATTTAAAACGAAAATGCCAGTGAATTTTTTTTCGTGACAATAGAGTAGATATTAAAATGTATTCCGCAGTTTTTTTTTTTTAATAAAAATGACGAAAACTGTCTGTCACAAGAGTCAGAAGTAGATAAAAATATAGTCATTATAATCGAATTCAATCTTGATGTCAAAAAAAAAATAATAATAATAACTGAGTGACACAGTTGAATTAAAAAACAGTTAAAAATGAATCCATTAAAGGAAGACTAGATAATAAAAATTTTCCTTTCACTCAAAATCAAAATTGTCAGCATAAATTCGCCCCGAAAGTGGAACTTTTTCAATATTTTTTTCGTCATTTAAAAAAGAAATTTTTTACATTACTGTCAGGAATACGTTTTTCATAGGAACTAAATATTAAAAAAAAGCAAAAAAAAATGTTCACTAAAAACGAAAGTCTGTTTCTCAACAAGTCGCGTCTTTTACAAAAAAATATCCTTTACTTGGATCATTTTTTTTTCTTCTTTTTGTGAATAAAAGAGAAACAATTTGATTTGACATTCTTTTTCGAAAGAATGTTTTCTTCTTTCTTCACCCTACCAAACAAAAGAAAAAAAACATTCAAGTAAATAGAAATCGCGAATGAGAAATTTAATCTATTCGTTTCTTTTTCCCAACAACATGCGCAAAGAAAAAAAAACGAATGAAAAATGAAAAGTCTCAATTCTCACGGTTTTTTCTTCTTCTTTCCATTCATCTCTCTCTTTCTCTCTCTCTCTTTTACTGGTATGATCTTTGTCTGAACAAGCTGCTAATTTCCTCGATACTCTTGTTCTTTGTCTCTGGTACTTGTTTATAAATGTAGAATGTGAAGATTCCTTGGAGAACGGCAAAAATATAGAATACATAGGAGCCAATTGCTTTTTCAATTGGTTCAAAGCCAAAACTGACGAAGAAATTTGCCGTCCAATTAACACCAATTGCCACTGATGTTGCCACTGGTCTTGCCGATTGATTAAAAAGTTCCGCCACCAAGAACCAGGGAATACTTCCCGGTCCGGTTGCGAATAATACAATGAAGAGAATCACCATGAGAATTGCACCATACGTCGCGAATGCGGATTGCTTTTGCTGTAAAGGAAAAAGTAAGAAATTATTTTTATAATAATCATCCGTCATTTTTTTTTATATCAATTTATTGGAAAAAATTTTGTTAATGGAAATTTATTTGAAAACATTATAGAAAAATTTTAATAATGCAAAAACTGAAAAAATTGAATGAAATTTTCTCAATGTAAATTGGAAAAATTATATAAAACTTACAAACAACATACAAAAAACATGTTACATACAAAAAGTTTTTTAATACTTTTGGTTAATGTGCATTTAATTTAAAAAATTGTAAAAGTGTTTATTTATTAGAATTTAATTGGAAAATCGAATACAGTTTTTCTCAATATACCTAAATTTAATTGGAAAAACTGTTTAAATTTTTCCTTTTTGTGAATTTAATTAAAAAGACAGTTCAATTTTATATTTACAACTTAAATAAAAAAAATTGCACAAATTCTATATTAATCTAAAATAGTTTTAGAAAATTGTTTAAAAGTAGATAATATTGAATTTAATTTAACAAATGTCATAGAATTTTGCTAATTTGAATTTCATTGAAATTTTTTTAAATAAAATTCTCATTAATGTGAATCAAATTAGAAAAATTGAATAAATTTTTTGTTTATAAAAATTTAATTCCAAAAAATATATCAAATATTTATTATACAGTGAATTTAATTTAAAAAATGGTTCAATTTTTTCTGTTTATAATTTGAGAAAATTGTATAAAATTTTTGTTTTTGTAAATTTAATTGTAATAGTTGAATACAATTTTTGTTTAACTAAAATAAATTGAGAAAATTGTTTAAAATTTAAGTTAGTTTTAATTTAATTAAACATATTTTAAAAAATTTTGCTAATGTGAATTAAACTGAAAAAATTATTCAATTTTGTTGTTTGTAAAGTTAATTAAAAAAATTACATAGAAATTTTATTAATACAAAATAATTAAGAAACTTGTGTAAAATGTTTATTATTTTAATTTTAATTAAAAAATTTTCATAATTTTAATTTAATTGAATAAAATTTATAAATTACTTCGTATAATTTTCCTAATGTGAATTTAATTAGAAAAATTGAATAAAATTTTCGTAAATATCAATATAGTTAAAAAGAAATTGCATAAATTTGTTGTAGACGAGAGTTTAATTGTAAAAAAATATTTTCTTCGTTATTTTAAATTGAATTGAAAAATTTGTAAAACATTTTCATAAATCTTAAATTAATTGAGAAACTCGACTAAATTCTTGTTAATTTAAAGAAAAGAATGAAAATTGAATAAATTTTTTTATAAGAAATTTAATTGAAAAAGTGGTATAAAATTTTTGTTTCTTTAAATTTTGTTGAAAAAATTGTACAAATTTTTTAAAAATCCTGAATTATTTTGGTAAAATTATATAAAAGTTTGTAATACATTAATTAATTTTGAATTATTTGATTTTTCCAAATTTAATCGGAAAAAATTGAAGAAAGAGAGAAAATAAAAAAAATGTACATTTACGTGAACTAAATTAAAAGAAAAATTGCATAACATTATTTGATAGACTGAATAGTGAGACTCACGGCTTCAGGAAGGAAAATTGCAAGGAGGAAGGTGACAACAGTCATTCCGGAAAAGCCAACAAGGAGCAATGTTTTTCTTCCGGCACGTTCAACCAGAAATAGAGAAACAATAGTCATGAAAACGTTGACAGCACCAACGCCCAAGGTTGCCATTTGCGATGCGTGTGTATCGAGACTTGCCATTTTGAATATTTTCGTTGAGAAGAAAACAATTGCATTGATACCGGACAATTGTTGGGCGATCATTACCATCACGGCAATAATCATTGGAATTCGTAGGCTTGCATTCATGATTAATTCCTTCAATGACACTGCGGGCACAAGTTTAACCGATTCATATTCAGTTCGCATTTCTTCCATTTCATCGTGAACGTCAATTGTTCCACGGAGCCAGGATAAAGCTAAAAGAAACAGTATTTTTTTTAATTATTACTATCTAATGATTCAAATTGATATCTAAGAATTATAATTGAATAGGAAATTTAATTCTTCTACAGAATTTTATAAAAAAGTTGTTGAAATAATTAAAATCCATCAAAAAATTTTATGAAAATTATATTGCAAATAATTTAAATACTAAAAGTATATACTATTATTTACAAAAATATTAACTGAAGTCAATTTTTATAAAAATTCTGTAAAATAATCAAATTCTTTCGAGAAGTTTGCTAGCAATTTAATTTAGTATTTAATTTACTAATTATTTTTGAAGCTAATTAATTTAGTAGCCAATTAATTTCGTAATGAATTTAGTAACCAATTAATTCAGTAATTAATTAAATAACTAAATAATGCAGTAATTAATTTAGTAACCAATTTGCCAGTAATTCATAATATTTATTAATTTTTCCTCATTCTCTTCATCCGCAGGAAAGTGACAATTACCCTTTTGTGAATCCATGTCCCGTCCACGATTGAGGAGAAGATATTTCGGACTCTCCGGACAGAATGGAAGTGTGATGAGTTGAAAAGCAGCGGGAACAGCCGTGAGGCAAAACAGCGTTGGCCATTGTGAATCCGTTCCAAGAAGACCCTCTAAACCCAAGATTTGAGCGACGAGGATTGAAATTGTAATAATTAATTGATAAACAGTGCCAACGGCTCCACGTAAATGACTTGGTGATATTTCACTGAGATACATGGGTGCAAGGCCCGCATTCAAACCGGCATTAATACCAATTAGAAATCTTCCAATAATGAACATATAGTAGCTCGACGTTGGTTTAGCTAAACCTTCGAATAATACTGTCAAAACAACGAGGATATTATTCAACAATAATCCACCTTTTCGTCCAAATCGATCGGCAACATATCCCACCGAACAGCCACCAATCATTCCGCCGAGGCAAAATATTGAAACAATTGTGGCGAATATAAACGTCAGCGAATCGTGTGATTCATTTTTTTCATCTAATTGTTCGGTAATCCATTTGCCTAATACCTGCGAAGAAAAATTAATGATTATCAGTTTTTCCATTTCTTATTTCTATTTTATTATTTACTGCGTTTTTTATTTAATTTCATTTTTTGGTATTTTTCAAATCAAATTAAAATAAAGATTGAATTGAATAAAATTATAGCGCAAAAATCAGAAAATAATAAAACTTAAATTAAATTGACAGAAATATGAAAAAATAATTGAACTTAAATTTTTCTTTACAGAAATGAAAATTTGGAAAATTACCTCCCCAACGTTGGACATGACACCAGTGTTGTAACCATGTTGAAAAGAAGAACCAAGAGCCGCAGCGGCAATTGCAAACATCAAATTCCCATTGAGACCCTGGAAAAAGAAAAATCGATAGATAAAAAAATAAATCTCTGCGAGAATAGAAAATTTCACTATAAATATACGTAACAGTGAATTCATTATTTTTCGCGATATAAAATTAAATTAGACAAACGAAGAAGCAAAGGGAATAATTAAAAGAAGAGTAGAAAAAATAGAACAATTGCTTTTTAAACGATTCTTTCATTGACACTAATTCGATAGCATTGATACTAATTTGTCAAAGGCTAAATTATCAACTTAATTCTGTTTAGAATCAATTTATCACAGTTATTCAGATTTGAATAATAACAATAATATTGTTATTGCAAAATATATTCAAAGTTTATGAAAATAATTTATATTTTTTTAAAATACTTTAATGATTCTGCTTCTAATTGAATAATCTAATAACAATAGTGTTAAAAAAAGTAACTGATAAATGATTCTAATTAAAATGACTTTAGTAATAATTTACATCAGACGAAAAAAAAGAACATGAACAAGTTTTCTAATAATTTAGATCAAACGAAAGAAAAAGAACTTGAAAAATTTACAAGAAATGAGAAAAAAATAATTTGAATAAAACAAATTATAATAAAAATCAATTTTGTAATAATAATTTATATTAATATTTTTCCGAAGCAAATATAAATTTATTGATATTATTTTTATTCAGATGGTGATGATGAGGGTACCAGAAATTTAACTACTTTTATAACGACCTCCAGGTGATATATCAGATTTCAAATGCAAGTACACATTCGAGATTTACATTTGAGTTAATAAATAATTCATTCAAACGTACAAAAATTAATAATTATTAATAATTGAATAAAATTGAATAAAATATTCAATTTTTATTTCCGCAGTAAAATTCGCATTTCAAACTTCAAATTTACAGCGCAAAAAGAATATAGATGTTTACAACTAAAATTGTATTTATTTATTATTATTATTATTATTACTAAGAAAAATATTATATAATAATAATAATGAACTATTATTTATTTTCAAAAATTCAAGGATTGAATTATTATTTTTATAAATAATAAAATTCTTCGTAGGAATTCAATTATTCTCAATACAATTTTAATTAAAAATTTAATAAAAATTTTAATAAAATTACAGAAATTCAATTACTTATTTACATAAATAATGAAATTCTTATTGAATTATTTTCTAAAATTTTGATAAAATTCTAACTAACATAAAATCAATTAATTAATTATTTAAATATTAGAATTTTAACAATTCGTAATTCGTATAAAAATAGTTGAATTAAAATAGTTATTTAGAAATTTTTTTGGACGAAATAAATTTCAAGAGGTATTAAATCAAAACTTTCTGAAAATTTGAATTTTGAGTAGATAGTTAAATAAAAATTCTAAAAAAATTAAGTTTTTTGAAAAATTTTTGCTTGTTTCATTATAAAAAAAGCAATATGTAAATTCAAAATTCATTTCTTGGGACTAAACGTGAAATTTACATCTGAAAAAAATTTTTTTTTTCATACTTATTTCTAAAGTAAATATTCTGCAAAGTCGACAGTAAAGATGATAGAGAAGTGAATTTATATTTGTTAAATACAAACAAAAAAAGAAGAATAGATATTCAAAGAGAGATCGTGCGAGAAAATTTCATAAGGCACATTTTTTTCTATCTTTTTTAAGAATCGAAGAAACTATAACATTGGAATAAACCGGAAAAAAAATCCTAATTTAGAAAAAAAAGGAAATTATCTAATTAAGGAAATCAGATTTAAAAAAACGTTTAGAAGGTAATTTTTTCAGAAAATAAAAAAAAATGTCACTTATTCTCTTTATTTAGTTGAAACCTTCTACTTAACTTTTTTTCTATGTAAATTATTATTTCAATAGCAAAGTCCATAAATAATTGAATTTAATTATTTTTCATTGATTGCAATTATTGTAAAGTTTTTCTTTTCTTTCTAATAATAATTTTTTTTTAATTTTAAAAAGAAATTAAATATCTGTTAATTATAGAAGAAAATATAAATTTTTAATAATGATCCAAAATTTCTGTTCGTTCTACTGAACGTGAAATTTATTTATTTCGTCTTCAAATTGAATTTTTGTTGCAATAATTTTGCGTGACTGTTAACAAAAATTAATTATAAAATTTTTAAAAGTATTAAATTTTTTATATTATTTTTGACAGTAATTTATGAAAATAATTAGGTTTAATCATCAACGTAATATTTTTGAATCAAAAATATTTTGTTTATTTCGACGTAATATTTTTAAATAAAAATTATTTCCTTCATCTCCTTGTTCAAAACTAATGGATAATTTTAAATAAATTTTTTAATACACAAAAAAAAGGAAAAATATATTTTCAAATAAAAAATATTTCCTTCAATCGCATGTTCAAAACTAGTGGATCATTTAATCTACAAAAAAAAATTTTTTAAATCAAATTAAATAACAAAATAAAAATATTTTCAATAAAAAATATTCCATTAGTTTGAATGCAAATAATTTGTGTTTCGTTTTGATTATAAATCGTTTAATCCACAAAAAATTAAAATCAAAAATTTTTCATTGAAGATATAGGAGAAAAAATGTAGAAAAAAATTAATACGAAAAAATAGAATAAAGAAATATTACTTTTAATTTAAAAAATTATATGTTACATTTAATTATATTTTTACACTCGTATGAAAAAAATTCCACAGACCTTCGAAACTTGAATGTAAACCATTGTAGAAAATTCCAAATTTAATTTCAATAAAAAAAATACACTGCACTTTTGTTGTGAAGGAAAAAACTTGTTGTAAAAAATTTTTTTTTCTTTTTGTTTTGCAAATTTAAAGGTAATTTTTTTGATTAACTTAAAATATAATTATATTATATATGGAGGAGAGATTAAATCAGTTCATGACCGCGTTCAACACGTGCTTCAAACACGAGTGAAGACTCGCGGATCCCATTCGTAAGTTTATATGTTAAACTAACACAATTTTAAATTCAACACACATGTAAAATATAGTATCAAATGCATCCAGTGCATTGCATATAGAAATAAACTACACTGCATTTGATATTTTCGCGAGACAAATCCAGATTAAGTGATAACAAATAATATTTGAAAAAAAATTGTTATTTAATTTTAACATCAATTATTATCTTTATAAAATAAGGCCACTCTCTTTTTTTTTAATTCTATTTTATCTCATTAATTTAATTCATTATTTTACTTTTTTTGTTGATTTTAATTATTTTATTCATTTTATTTATTCAATTAAGTAAAAAATTAAGAAAACTAAATAAATTAAATTAATAATTTTAATTTTAATTAATTAAATTAAATAATTAAGTAAATAAAATATATTTTATTTACTTTATTTATTTTGTTATTTTAGTCATTTTATTTAGTTTATTATTTATTTTCCAAAATTTAGGGGGAAAAAAAATTATTGGATGCAAAAAAAAATTGATTTCTTAAAATTAGAAACAGTAAAAAAATATTATATTTTTTTGTTGTTTTTAATTTTAAAAATGTCTAAAATATCGGTCAAAATAAAATACTAATTAAATCATTTAAAGGAGACATTAATTTTAATTACTTGAATGTTTAATTAACATAGATATCTCTTTATGTAAAAGGGTTACACCCATTATTATTATTATTATTTCGATAAATTAAAAAAAAAACATTATCACTGCCTCCGCAACATTTTAAATCATGGAATAATAATTATTCAACAATTTATCTTTTAGCTTTTGCAAAAAACAAGACTGAAATATTTTTTTTCAAAATTATGTTTCAAAAAGTGGGAATAAAACTTATCTTTCAAAATTAAGAAAATAAATTTTTTAGCAATAATATTAATTTGTAATCAATTAATCAAATAAATGAATAACATTTAGAAGAAACAAAATAGAATAAAAGATTTTGTTGAATCAAAAAATTATTTCCTTAAATCAAGAAATTTTTTTTAGCCCATTATTAGTTAAAAATTAAAGTGAAAAAAAATAAAATTGTTGTTATCAGAGCAAGGTGAATTAAATTAATATGTACTTAATTACGATTTCGATCAAATAATAATTACGATAAGAAAAAAAAGAGAAAAACTGATGAATAATGTCTTTAAAAATTCCAGCGATAACCTAAATTCCCATTTTTTTCCCTGTTTATTGAATAGAAAAAAGAGAAAAAAATTGTTATTGTAATATTAAGTAACGAAAATAAAAAAAACATGCATTTTCTAGTTATCTAACTTATATGTTAATAATCTAAATGTAAAATGTAAAATCAGACACAAAATCGAGTTTCTTGAATTGTCCATCGAGACATTAATCTATTATTCACATATTTTATAATTTATTAAAAAAAAGAGAAGAATTAAAAAAAAAATTAGTCGCAAAAAAATAAATTTGAATTTTTAATAAACATGAAATAAAATTCTCGAGTTGTAACAAACAATTTTCGAATTACTTGCATTTAGTACAAAATTATGTTTTTTTTATATTTTATTTATTATTCATTACTATTTAATAATTAATAATTAAATAAAGAATAAATAATATTTATTATTATTAATAATAAGAATAGAATTTTTTGATATTTCTATTATTATTATTGTTATTACAAATAATTATTATTTAAAAAAGTTTTTGTTATTTAATATTTTATATAGAAAAACTGATAGTTTTTTGGTGTCGAAAATTTTTTTTTTAATAAACTAAAGGATATAATTAAAATACTAACTATGGACCTTAAGTGTCATGCTGACGTTACATTTTATTTTTGCCAATTCAGCCTTAGGTACAGACATTAATTTTTTGTCTCAAACAAATGTCTTCTCTTTTTGAAAAAAATACAAAAAAGGCAAACGGTAGATTGAATTACGTCAACTCAATTTTATCTCCAGTCTATGCTCATTATGATAAGAAAATTTATAGACGAAATTTAAATTTTCAAAAAAAAAAAATTCTTTATATTTTCCTCTATTTATTTATTAACTAACAATTTATTACCTATAAATTGAATTTTTCATGTAAATTAAACAAATGGATTTAAGAATACAAATAAATATTTTAAAAAAAATTATTCGATATAATTTATAATTATAATAATTAAAAATGATTAATAAATTATTAAATTATTAAAATTATTATTAATTGCTTTTATTTATTGTCAATTTATTTATTATATATTCATAATGTACCTAAAATAATATTAGCGCCTATAAAATCGTATATACAATAACTGTAAATTTACAGAAAAAATAAACCTTGCAAGAATTTTTTATTATTTTCCCGGAAATTTACTGTTAAATGAAAAAAAAATTGCATTATATCCTTGTTCTCATTGGCAAGAAAATTTTATTTATTTAAAAAAAAGATGCAGAATTTATAGGTTCCGTCATCTTCAAGTTCCATTTCATTATAGAAATTTAAATACTTTTTTATTTATTCATTAAAAAAAAAAATTTCTAGGTATTTAAATATTTTTTAATATTATCATCAAGTTTATTTAAATATTAAAAAATCCAGCAGAAAATATGATTTATTTTGAAGAATTTTGTTTAAAAACGGATTTTTATAAAATAAATAAATAATTTACTGACACGGAATTATTAAATAAATAAATATTTGAAAAATTGTTCATTACATTTTTCGAAAATATTATGTTTAGTTCATTCAGTTTTTAATAAATTAATAATTTAATAATTTTTTTTGTAATTCAAAAAAATTTTTTTAATAATTTAATTTTTAATTTAATTAATATTTTAATAAAAATAAATATAAATATTGAAAAATTGGAGCAAAATTTAATTCTCCTTTTTCTGATGAAATAAATCCGGAGAGTATTTTTTGTTCTTTTACATTAAAAAAAAGAACATCTGGCGTTTAACGAGAACGTATTTTATTATTATTATTTTTTTTTTGAAAAGAAAAAAAGAATAAGAAATTTTTTTTTTAATGACAAAAGAAATCATATGTGAAAAGAAGGTGTGCGAAGATCGTGGCAGTTCGCGATTGGTGAATTCCCAGACGAGCCTCCAATCCCTCCTTGCTCGCACACGTGTTCTAAAAATAACTCCCCACGTGCATATGGCATTCTAAAGTAAATCCTTTTGGAAATTACATACATTCTCGCTCAAACTCTCAAATTAGATCAAAAATTTACTCTCGCGAATAAAAAATTTTTTTTGCATTCTAAAATTTTATTTTTATCTAAAAAATTTAATTTTTCCCCCTTTTTACTACACTTCTATACTTTATTCTTTCGTGAAAATTAATATTCATTTTTTGTTATAAAAAGAAAAACTGAAAATGAATTTTTACGAAAGAAAAATAATTAATTTTCATTTTTTCCTTTTGTATAGCAAATACTGAAAACAAATTTTTAGGAAAGAAAAAAAATTAATTTTCATTTTCTGCTTTTATACATTATTATTGTTTCGTAAAAATTAATTTTCTTTTTCCTCTTCTTCTTCCTTTACTATTCTTTATAATTTCGTAAATTTTTACGATTTAATTTTCTCTTTTAGCTTTTTATACTTCTATATTTTTTCATAAAAGTTAATTTCCTTTATCCTCTTGGAAAAAAAGTAGAAAAAAATGAAAGAGAGAGAATTTCTTAAGGAAAATATATTTTTGATGACTTCATTAACAAAAAAAAAAATAAAATAATCGTTAAATTCTAATAATGTAAAAAGCTTAAAAAAATTTCACACGATTGAATATTTAACTTCTTGAAGTATTTAAATTATTTTCTCATTAGAAAATCGCCCTTTTAATTACACGATCAAAATAATATATGTAAGAAACAAAAATTCTTCAGGGAAAAAATTTGTTTGTACCACATAATTAATCAGCAATAAAATTTTATTTTTTTTTATCGAGAAAAAGTGACTTTTTTCGACTGCATATTTAATCGGAAATTTAATTTAATTTAAAATTCAATTTAATCAATTTTTTCAGAACTTCTGATTTTACGAAAAAATATTATTTTTTGTAGAAAATATTTTTTTAATCGGAAATTAAATTTTTCATTAATATTTCTAGGAAGAAGAAAAAATTTTTTTTCATTCGCCATAATTAATCAGGGACTTAATTTTTACCTAATGTTTTTACGAGAAAAAAGTATTTCACTTTCTAAAACAATATTTAATCAAGAATAATTAAATTCTAACCTTTTTTTTAGGTGAGAAATAATTTTCATTGGTAAAACGATTTTTAATCAAAAATTAAATTTTCATTTAATATTTCTAGGAAAAAAATAATTTAAATTAAATAAAAAATCATTTTACTATTTAATCAGAGATAAATTTATAAATAAGTTTCGAAAAATTAATTTAAAAAATTATATCGATTTCTCTATTTCACAATCGTGTATGTATAATACTATAAAATTTCAGTGAGAGAAATGACTTACTTTTTTTTCATTGAAAACCAGTTTCTGGCAAGTTTTATTTATAATACGCACAATTTTTATGTAAATAATCTTAAAGGAAAGTTGAAAGTAAATAAAATGTAAATATTATATATATATATATATAAAATTTATTCAATATAAAAAAAATAAATAGAAAAATTTCTGGTTTATTTAATACTCCACTTCAAATGTCTTTATTCTCGTGCTCTCCTTTTAATTCGCAACGAACAAAAATTAATTTTAATTCCAAATTTTAGTATGTTAATTGAACTTTAAAATTAAAATTCTTTTTCTTTTTCCTTCTTCTTTTCTTTTTAATTAGCAATTTTAATTTGTAACTTAAAGTCTTCATTTCAATTTTTAATTATAACTTTTAATCTTAATTATTCAAAACGAAATAAAGGAATTATTTTAAAAAAAAAAGTACTACGCGTAAAGTGTAGAAAATAAAAATAGTAATAATAAAAAATAAAAAATAATGTTCTTTTTTCATTTAGTATTTTGTTTATAAAAATATTTTTTTTTATTTTTTACTATTATTATTTAATAAAAATTATCACCATCATTTTTATTTATTTATTTATTATAATTTATTAGTAATTTTTTTAATTAAACAAGTTTTGTAAAAATTCAAATTTTTTTCTCTATTTTGTAAATAAAATAAAAAGAAAATAATTTAAAAAAAGAAAGTACTATAAATAAATAAATTCTTCTTATTATTTTTCTTTTCTACTAAGTTATTCACAAAGTAGATATTTAATGAATGAATTACTATCTAAATGAAGTCCATTAAAATTAATAAACAACAATATCAATTAAAATTAATAGTTTTATATTTATAGCTATTTGAAATGATCATTTGAAAGAAAATTCTCAGGCCCCATGAATTAAAATTTTAAAAAACTATGTGTGCCTATAGATATAATTTAATTGAAAAGAAAATTGTTATTTTTGATTAAATTAAAATCTTATTACAATTTAATTGATTCCTTTATTTACTTAATAAATTAATAAAGAATTTTTGTACAATATTAAAGAATAATGAAATTAATAATAAAAATTAATTTTCGTCTATTCTCACGAATATTAACTTCAATTATTGTAATTTTAGAGTTAAGATTAATTTTAATTGATCTCATGATAAAAGTGGATAAGATAGTAATAAAAATTGTACCATATAAGCCAAAAATGTTATAAATTATTTAATTACTTTATTTATTATATTTTTTCTATTTTTATTATTTAAAAAACTTTCTTTTTTATTACATTATTTATAATATTAATTTTTTTTTATTTTTTTATTTACTCCTCCCATATTTATAAAAATTAATTTTAATACTCAAAGATATATTCAATATGTTAAAACAAAAAAAATTTACTAACATTTAAATTAGTAGAGAATAATTATTAAATTTATGATTTCGCTTCTAGAGAAGAAGTGAATTTCGAAATACTGTCGTTTGACAAACAAAATTCTGTTTAGTTTTCTTTATCATTTTTAAAAGAAATATATATTGTAAACTTTTTACGAATATTTTTAGAAAATTTGACTCTCAATTATTCAACCTCGGACTTGTGAGGTGACGACCAATATTCTTTCGACTATTTTGCATACGAATAACCCACAATATTGATTCGTTTAAACGTGACATTTTTTTCTATACTTTTCTCATGACTATTATAATACATAATTTTATCTTTAGTATTTTATTATTAAATTCTCGAATAAAATTTTGTTTACTAATATTTTATTTTATTTATTTTATTATTTACTACTAGTATTAATTATTATTATTAATATTATTAATTTTTTATTTTAATTATTTTTTTTTTCATTCGTAAAAATGCCAATTGAAACATTCTTTCCCTGGCGGGAATTGAACCTGGGACCTACGCATTATAAGTCTAATGCACTAACCACTAAGCTACGGCGCTTATAATATTGTCATTGACAAAACAATATTATTATTGAAAAATAGTTATTTACTTTCCAATATTTAAATTTTCGAATTTTGTAAAAATTACTATTTTTCGACAATCTTGAAACGTTTATAAAACCAAATATATTTATCGACAACTGTAAAATAATTTAAGAAGAAAAAATTTTTTTTGAAACGATCTTCGCATTGAATAAATAATGAATAAATTATTCTTAAAACAATATGAAAAATTCGCCAACATATTTATTTGTTTATGTCTCAAAAGCAACGGGAGATGAAAATTTAATATCTGGACCTGATTATAGAATTATCGCTACATACATAAAATTTATGCAAACGCCCAGAAACAATTTCTTGATTTTTCTTGTAATCTCGCTTTGAGTCATAAAACATAAAATAAATATTAACCCCTTGACATATAGACGGCACTAAACAAAAACAAAAAACTGACATAGTACTTACAAAGGTTTTTAATTTTTAATTTTATTTTTATTTTTATTATATTACTTTTTCTATACTAGCAAACATTTTTATTTCTCGAAAATATTTTTCTATTTGAAATTAGAAGAATAGCTCTTTTAGATTTTTTTTTTGTACTTTTATGTCAAAATAATAAAATTATTATCACTCTGTGATTGTTTAAAATTTTAATTGAAGTAAAATAAAATAAAAACGAATATAAAGGAAAAAGGGAAAAAATAAAAAAATAAGAGAAATGAGAAAAAAGAAGAATTAACTGAAATTAACGAAATTAATTTATAACTATAAGAACAAAAAAATCGTCAGAAAGAAATTGGAAATTCTCAATGGAAAATTATGTAAATATTAATCTCTACAACAGATTTACACAATTTTGATGAATAAGTAAAGTAAAAAAAAAAAAAAAAAAAAAGTGGTTATTGTGTATCGGAAGTGCTTTTCAATTGTTTAAAGACCCTGAATTGTAGAATATAGAATATAGTTACGTGGATAATATTCACAACAGATGCAATAATAATCGGAGCGAATTGAATGCTAAGCTTTGTTAATTACGCTCTGAAAGACACTAATTACGCAAAAATGATGGATCTAACCATTAAAACAGTTTCAAATAGAATAGGAGAAAATGGATTATAAATAAATATATAAAGCAATTTTTTTTCTTCTCCTCTACCAGAATTAATTATTTGTTAAAATGTGAATTAAACACGCGAATCAATTAAAATTGCGAGTTTATAATAATATAATTTATAATTTATAATAATTCAAATTTGTATTTTTTTGATATTTATTTACAATTATAGTATTATATAAATATATTTTATAATATTTTATCCTCGGGTAAAAATATTTTTCATTATGTATTATTATTATTATTATTATCACAATAATAATTATTTTTTATTTATTAACTTTTTTTATTATTATGTATTTTTATTTATAATTAGCGGATAATTAAAAAAATGGCTTCAACTGAATGTAAATATTATAGTTTTTATTATTAGTATTATTTTTACTACTATTTTTTTTACTATTTTTTAATTTTTTGATTGTTTATTTTATTGTTCAACGCAATTTTATTGTCAACAGAAATTAAAAATCCAGTTATTATAACGCTTTACGAAGAACAGAAATTTCCAAACATTGTTATCGTGGTAAAATTTAATTATTAATTTTTGAAAAATTGGAATAAAAATTTATTGCTATTATTTTTTATTATATTAATTATTGTCTAAATGACTTTAATTGAAAGTAGAAATTTTTATTATTATTGATAATAATAAATTTATTAAAAATCATTTACGTTATGTTTTGTTTAGCTTTTCACCTCTGGAAAAAAAATTTTTTAAGTCAGAAGACACTTATATTAAAAGTTGTCAAATTTTTTTCTATCACTATTTTTATTTATTATTATAGAATTTTTTTTTGGTAAATATATTTTTTTTCTAAACTTTCGTGCCATGACTAATTTTAGTGAATTGAACAGTCTATTGGACATCCTGTGTTACAGAATAATCACCTACTTTTGAAACGAGTGGATCTTCATATAATTGCGCCGAGTATTTGAGAGATACATAATATACGTGGGTTCGAATTACTTGATTTGATCAATTTTGATTGAAAGCACTTTATAAAGATTCAAATGAAGATGTGATTTTTATCGCATAGTTTAAAGAAGAAAAAAAAGAGAACAAAAGAAAAAAATAATTCGACTATTATCATTTAAACTGATATCGTAAAAATAATACAATAATAATAATATTGCACTGGACAAAAAAATTTATTCGATTCAAAGAATCAATTATTCGTCGTTTATCAAATAAATATTTACTTGAAACTAAATAAAAATTAAATTATATTAATTAAAAATTAATTAAATAAAAGTAAATATAAACAGTTTTTTTAAATGAAAATAATTTGTTATTTTATGTAAAAATACAATTTTATTGTCTATCAATTATTATCTATTATCAAATAAATATTTACTTAATAATCAAATAATTTTTATTGAATTCGGCATTTGAAGCAAAAATACTTGATTTAAGAAAAAATTTTAATACAAACAAATGTAAAAAAGCAAATTGACAAGTAAATATAAAATAATAATAATAATGATAACAATAATAAGACAAAATAAGAATTAGTAAAATAAAGTAAAGCTTTTAGACCTTATTAACAATGAAAAAAATACATTATGATCTAAATGTCAAAATTATCATATATTGTTCCATTAAAAAAAAACAATTTGCTACACACTAATTGATTTTTGCGAAAAATTGAATCATCAACTCGTAAAATAAAACGCATTAAGTTTCAAGAAATGAAAGAAAAATTTATTCTCTCAAGTAAATAGATGACAATAATAATATTTTCATCAAAACTGTAGCGTAAATTAATATTTTATTCCGCATAATTAAAAACAAAATCTGTTTAATTTTCTCCTCAATATGGAAATTTTCAGAGGAAAATTCAAAAAGAGTTTTAAATCAAAAAAATGTAATATTTACTATTGATTCATTAATTTTTTTCATTACATATTCCATCAAATATTTACCTATTAACTAAATAATTAATTCAATAAACGTAATTGACAATTTAATAATTAATAATTAATGCTAATAATTTAGAAATTTGTACTTAGTAAAAAAAATAAAAACTTATGATTCAAAAATAATCAGCTTCGAAAAATAAAACTGTATGAAGAAATAGGGAACTAACTCTGCTAGAAATCAAAATCCATCAATAATTAGTGATAAATAATTGCTACTTTAATAATTAGTAGTTTAATAATTAATAATTAGTAATTAGTGATAATAAGTAATTGACTTATCATTAGTAATTAATGATTAAATTTTTAATAATCAACAATTAATATTTATGATTTCTCATATTTCTCCCAATTAACATTAATATCATTAAAATATTAATTCAATAGTAATTAGTAATTAATAATTAGTAATTAATAATTAGTATTAATTAATTAGTAATTAGTAATTAGCAATTAGTAATCAATAAAAAATATTTATACCAATTGATAAGAATATGAAAATATTAATTAATTAGTAACTAATAAAAATTGAAAAACTGAAAGTTTGCCCAAAACCGCGAAAGATATATTTTAATTATTTATATTAACAATAATAATTAATAAATAGTAATGATAGGTAATGATTTATAATTATAATTCATTTTATTTTATAACTGGTATTATTATAATTAGTTACTATTAATTTCGAAATTATTTGGAATTTTAAATATATAGTTATTTGTTTACTTTATATTATTATAATTATAAAAAGATAATGTTAACTATTTTTAAATTTTATTCGTAAGTTTAGTTTTAACGTAGAAGTTGAAAAGCGTTTTAAAAATAAAAAAATAATAATAAAAATAATAGTAATAATAATAATAAAAATAAAATAATAATAACAATAAAAATATGAATAATAATAATAACTACAATTAAAATTTTAAAAATGTGTTAATTTAATGTTTACAATGACAAAACAATAATTTTGAATTGAACATAATTGTCTCTGTTATACAGTCAACTAAAAATTATTTAAAAAATTTGAATGAAAATAAAAAATTTGATTCAATAAAAATTGCGTTAAATTTAATTATAAAATATGTTTATTTCAAACATATTTTTTTGATTGCTTACTTATTTTTGGAGTTAAAAAATTCTTTTTCATATAATATTAATAATAAAAAAATTAATTATAGGTCATAACAATTATTACAAATTTATTGTATTATATTATTATTAATTATTATTATTGTTATTATTATTAATTATTACTATTGTTATTATTATTATTATTAATTATTACTATTGTTATTATTATTATTAATTATTACTATTGTTATTATTATTAAAACAATTTTAATTTTTATAGTAACAATTGAAATTAAAATTTTAAACTCGACAAGAGACGGTTTTTAGAATAAGAAATAAAAACACAATTTTCCCCATCCTTAAAAATAATTATCGCAGTGAATTGAAAATTTGTCAAATAAATGCTGTCAAATTAAATATATGAGGTATCACTACGTAAAATTTATATCAATAATATTTATATCAACAAGTGCTTGCAAACCAATATTTCAAAAGACATTTCGAATTACCTTTTCCTTGCTATAGCCCATTTTTCTCTCTCCTCGACAAAAATATTATAATAATAATCAACTTTTTACAGCACACCAACTTTCACCATAGATATAAAATAAAAAAATTATCCCGACTCCTTTTGCCTTATTATTCCAATAGGCAAATAATTTTTTTTTCTCTTCCAGTAGCGCGAAAAAAAATAATTCTCCTTCCCATACGTCAAAATAAAAAAGTTTAAAAATATTCTCTCCCAGGCACTGTTTAAAAAAAAAAATCCCGCGGCTATTTTCTATTTACAGAAATGAGTAAAATTTAATTTTTACGTATTTTTTTGTTATTGTAAAATTCGGGTAAGAAAGAATAGAAAAAATTTGTTTTCTTTTATCGAGGCGGCCGGTTTCTTTCTTTTTTTTTTATGATTCGAGAGCCGTGTTTTAACTTCGAAGGAACTTTGAGTGAAACTGGAAGTGTTCCCGGTTCCAGGTCGATTAACGAGGCTCACAGTGAACACACTAAAGACGAACTGAGAATTGACAATCGACTCTCTCTGGTTATTGGTGGAACCCCGAAGGCGGAGCAGTTATCCCAATCGTGAAATAGTTTTTTTTTCTCTTTTTATTTAGTCTTTTTTCTCTCCTTCTCTTTTTTTCCTTTTTTTATAAAACCACTCTTGTTTCCTCTGACAAAATATTTTATCAGTAAGTGTCAAATTGATAATAGACGTTAAAATACACTTAAGGGCATGTGATACAACGTCATCGCGGGTTAAGTCATTCAACTTTTCATTTTTTTCCACAAAAAAAAAGTTTACATTTATTTTTAGATTATTAAAATTATTATTATTATTTTCAAAAATTTATTTTTATACAAATTTACATTTTTTCAAAATTTTTATGATTTTACAAAATTTACATTATTTGAACAAAGTTTTCTCTTTCTACAAATTTTTATTTTTTTCCCTAAATTAAAATTTTTGTACATTAACATCTGTTCGAATGTAATTTGATTTTTCAAATTTTAAGACAGTAAACAATTCTTTAAAAATTGTTTAAAAATTTAATTTTGTCAATTTTTTAATAATGTTCTAAAACTAAGTGAAAATTATTCTTGCTGGACATTTTTTTAATATAAAAAAAAAATTTAATAGAGTTGCATTCCAACAGGTTCGACTGTACAACAAAAAAATACAAAAAATAAACATAAAATTGAAAATAAATGGTAAAGAACAAAAAAATACAATAAATTTTTACGAATTTATAAAGTAGGGAAAAATTAAAAATAAATGGCAATAAATAAAAAGATATTCATAGAAAAAATTTAAAAAAAAAATTATAAATGATAATTAACTAAAAATAACAATCAACCAATTAATTCATCATGTAAACAATTTAATAAACAAATTGTCTAATTACAAATAAATAGTAGCATTATTTTTGTAATAATATTATTTATTTAAATAAATTCCTATTATTGTTAACTATTATTACTTGTTTATATAATAAACTAAGTAGTTAAAAGTACATAATATAAGAAATTAATTAATTAAAAATAATAAATTAAATAGAAATGGTCAAATAATTACTTAAATATCCAGTATTTATTTTTGTATTAAGGGCATTTGAACCATTATGACGTCACATTTGTAAATCACATGCTTTTCACTAATTGTGACGTCATAATGGTTCAAATGCCCTTAAACAAATTATTTTGTGAATTAAGAAATTCATTTTTAAACAAATAAATATTTTACTATTTTTTTCACTTTTTTTGTACAGTAGTTTTGAAAAATATTTAAACAGAATAAAATTTCATACATTTGGACGTACAAAACCGTCACAAAAATAAAAAAATAATATTGTTTGCTCTAATCTTGAAAAGAGAAATTTAAAAACTGTTTATAAATAACAAAAAAATTGAAAAATTGATAATTTTTATAATAAATAATTTTATTTGTTATATTTATTGTCTTTTTTATTCTTTTTTATTTAGTAATGTATGGAAAAGTAATATAATAATATGATAAATTAATTAATTATTAATATTTTTATACATTTTTTACCGAAATGATTATAAATTATCCATTATTATTTTTTATGACAATAATTATGAATTAATTAATACCAAAAGAAAATTTAATTCAATTAAAATCCGACCTAATTATAAAATAAAAATAAAAATACAACGATAATAATTAATATAAAAAAAATTTATAATAGAAATATTAATAAAGAATATATATTATATAAATTATATTTATTGTAACCAATAAATTTATTATATTTATTATGTTCAATTTATTGTATTTTATTTTCATTCTAACTATTCTACAAAAAAAATTGAATACATAAAAACGAAAATAATTTTGTAAAATTGCGAATAATTGGCAAAAATGAAGAATAAAGTTTTTTGAAAATTTTTTGATATACAGCTGAAAATTTCTTTCGCGTTATACCATTATCACGCATATTGCGCTCTAGTGGGATTTCAAGTCGAAATTTATTTTTAACCAAAGAGAAAAGTTGATCTTGACGCCATACGTGAGTAATATAGGCAAAAATATATTTATAGTGTACAATACGTAATGGGAATTTTAATAATACAATTGTTAAAGGGACAATTTTACAATTAGAATTTATTAAATTGTCGCGCAAGTGCGAGTGCCTTGAGAATATTATTTTTTTTTTGCATGACTAAAAGGAGAGTCTTTTTGCCTTATGAAAAATTTATTATGTACATTTAAGTACATATAATATGGTATATTATAAGAAAAGATCGCACATATAGAACACGGACTTTTAATATACATATTATTTACTTGAATACACACAGATGGTATTTTTTTCGTCTGATTATATATAACGTGATAACTACAAAGTTAAACTGTCAATGAGATTAAAATACGTGTTTCAATATTTTTGTGAAATATATAAATTTTTTTCGCACAAATTACGTTGAGAGAGGCCTTGAGAAAAAAAAATTTTTTTTTAGTCGCTATTGAAGGTAATAATATTTTATTTATTCGCTTTTTGTAATTTTTTTTCTATTCAATGCGTGAGGAAAGAAAGAGAGGAGACAAGAATTATATTAGAAAAAAATGTTTAATAAAAAATATTGTTAAACATTTAAAATATTTAAATAAAATTTTGCGATAGAAATGAATATTTAAAATACTGAATATTAATATTTAGGTCTTTTTTTAAATATTGTTATTTTTTTAATATTGTTATTAAAAAAAATTGTATAAGGTTAAAGGAAAAAAATGTTGAATTTTAAAGAATTTAAAATAATTATAAATAAAGAATACAGTAAATCGATTTTTTATGGAACAAAAAGAACTGATTTTAGAGAATGGAAAACATTTGACTTTTTCTGCTTTAAAAAAAAGAAAAAATAAATCATAGAAAATTAAAAAATAGAAAAAAATGATAAAAATTTAAAAAACAGAAAAATTCCCACAAATTGACAAATAGAAAAAAATTTTCTGAGGTTTAACAAATAAAAAAGAATAATAGTACACCATGTAATGACAAATATGTGCGATAAAGGTCAAATGCAATTGGTAATTGAGGGGATGAATGAAATAATAGTTTAATACACGCAGTTTTGCTTATATAAATTTTATGGTGAATTATTATTTAACAATATATTCACACTCTCAAATTTTTATTTTTCAATTTTTCTTTAGGGAAAAATTTTAATTAAAAAAAAATTGAATTAGAAAAAAGTGAAATATAGGTAAAAAAAATTGAATTCGAAAATGTCGAGAAGAAATTTTAATTAATTTAAAAAAATGACTGAAATTTTTTCGAATTATTAACTATTTAATTAATTATTGTCAATATTAACTATTTAATTATAATTATTGACAATTCCAAACGATATCGATGCAGTTAATTAATTATGAACTATATATTAATTACTTAATTATTCAGCAATCTAAAGTAACTTATTATTATTTATTATCGATAATATTAATTGATATATTTTCCAAAATTTTTCTATACAATATATAATCGATTGCTCTTTTTCTAATATAAATTTTAATAATTGGTCAGCAATATTTATCGCTCGATTTTGCATTCTTTATATGACAATTATTTCAGTTGATTGATGATAATTGTAGCTAATCATCGATATGTCAGTTCCTTAACTCTCGTTGCTCGTATAATTTTAAAAATAATATTTAAAGCGCGCAACTTTGATAATTGTTATTATTCAAAATTGTTCTACAAACAATGCGAGATGATTTAATAACAGTCACTTCTTTTTAATGTCAATAATAAAACATATATGGAATAAGGTAAATTATTGATCTGTTATTAAAAAAAAAAAATTCTATTTGTCGTGAATAATTGTTCTTATCTTTAAATTGCCCTTTTATATCGTTCACTTATAAACTCGCGGGAATATTTTAATTTTTAAATGTTTATTTTTTCTATTTTGTATTCCAATATTCACCTTTTTAGGTTCTTACCTTTTTTTGTTTCATTATTGACTATTATTTTTTCAAGTGGTTCTTTATTAAAGTGTGATTAACATTTCGAAATATAATTTAATTTGTCATTGATAAATATATTTACATTACATTAATTATATTAATTAATTAGTTAATTAATAAGTATCGTTAAGAATTTGCTAATTTATATAATTTATAATTCACTAATTAATAAATAGTATTTTTCAAGTAGTCTTTAATAAAATTCGCCTAAACGTTTTCAAATTTTAATAAATTAAATAATTTAATTTTTTATTGACAAATATCGTTAATAATTAAGAAATTAATTAATATTCTTTAATTAATAGAATCTTTAATCTTTAATTTAATTTTAACGTATAGGTATAAAATTTGTATTTTCTTATTTACTTTATCGAAATAGTATGTTCAGTTCTCGTATTTTATTTATAGAATATTATTATAGAAAAATGATTTTTCAAATATATATTAATTTCATTTTTATTTATAAAAATAACATCAATTTGTTGAAGCCAATATTGACAAGCCTTGCGGTTAAAATATGCGACTTATGTAAAAATAGTGTAATTTATTCGCCAATGTAAAGTAACTTAATCCAATTATATCCAAAGACTGGCCGAAGATTTAAAAAACATTATGTTTACTTGTATACGTTTCTGTTCAATTATTATGTAATTACATTGTAAAATTAAATATTTTTCCCATTTACATTATAAATATTATATTTTTTTCATAAATTTTACTATTATTTTTATAATAATTATTATAATTATTTATTCATTTATTTAATTATTTTTTTCTTTATTTATTCTTCAATTATAAATGATTTATTTATTCATTTATTTACTTAATAAATTTATTATTTATTTTATTAATATTGTTAAATATTTAACAAATAAATACAACAATAATTATCATATTTATTTATATACTTAACAAATACATTATAATGTTTTTTATCATTAAATTTTCTCACTAGATCCACGTGTTATTTTTCTTTCAGTATTTTTTATCAGAGTAAACTAATCTTTGGAACGACATGTACTACCAAAAAAATAATAGAATATTCTTGACTTTCATTTTTTAAGCTCTTTTTGCTTTTATTGATTCAACATTTTATTAGTATTTTTTTTATCTCAACAGTGAAATACTCCAGACGATTTATAGATAAATTCTTTCAATTTCAAGCAGGTAATTCTAATATTTTTTTGATATAAAAAAAAATTTCTTTTCGGAAAACAATATTTTTGCAATGAGTGTGTACAAATGAACATTTAAATAAATAAATAAGTAAACAAACGATCACATAAATAATTAAATAAATCATAAATTTATTTAAATTATAATCTAAAGAAAATAAATAAATAAACAGAAATGTAAATAAATTTACATAAATTAATTTTGAACTAAAAAAGTTCCAATTTCGAAAATAATTTAACAAAATCTAATTCTTAAGAGTTAAGAGCAAATCTAAAAAAAATAAATCTAACAGTAACTTTAAAAAAAAAAGAAAAATAAATCCAAAAGTAAATTTAAAAATCCACCTTTTCCATTCAACATGAAGTATTGGCATAAAAAAGGAAAAAAAAATATGTAACAATAATAAAAGACGCACATGGAGAGTATTTTATAACAGAGTCGACGACCCGATTGAATGAATGACATGTGCCGTTGCATGAACAAGTGACAAACGATGTTCCTGATTACGTGTATATAATTAACTAGTACAGTTGCACCGAAAAGAGAATTAAATCGTAAAACCGCAGAAAATAAAATAAAACTAAATAAAGAAACCAATTTTTCACGCAACAATGTAAAAAAATTACTGGCATTGAAAACTTTCTTAGAAACACACACAGAAAAAAAAGAGAAATATAAAACAATTACGGAAGTGTTTTTCTGATCTCACAAAATAATCAGAGCAAAACATGTAAACAAAAGAATATTTTGTATTATAGTAGAGCATTTATAAACGGGGTTAATAGCCGTCTTTCTTACATATATTGTTATGTCTCATCGATATTACTTAAAAAAGAAAAAAAAATGCTGCGCGTCTAAAAATAAGGCCTCAAAGTCAACATAATATTGTTATAGATTAATTCTAATTAATTGCCAAGATAATAATAGTAATAACAATAATAACAGTTTCTCACAAATGATGAGAATATGTAAAAGAAGAACGAACCGATAAGAATATTGAATAAGAAAATAAAGAATTTTCTTATCTGAGAATTTTCCCTACAACGTATCATCTAGTTGGGTTTAATGTGTTCTCTGGCATCGAATTTAGTTAAACGTATTATAATAATATATAATTATAATATAATTATAATATAATTATAATTAAAATACCGAAAAATCCCTACAACATTTGATTCAAATTTAGAGATTGCAATATTTTTCCAACTAACGTATAATTAGTATAGTTTGCTTGAAATATAACCAAATGAATCATCATCATCATCACTCTTGAGAAGAAAAAAACTAATTATTAACACTTGCATTATTTGCTAAAAGACAAAAAGAAAACTCACCGCATCTTTATCCGGTGTTCGCTGCATGAAAAAGTAAACAGTACGAATGTGAAATGTTTTTGACATTAATTGCACAAAAAGAAATGTAAAGTGTCAGGTGAAAAATACAGAAGATCTAATTCAACAAATCATTAAACACAAAACAGTGGAAGCAATTTTTCGAAAACATCTATTTAGATCAAATCAAACACTAGAGAAAAAATTGGTGTTAAATTAAAACAAGTTGTGATATTCAGAACCAATGTTAGGTACACGAGAATTTTTTTTAAACCAAAAAGAAAAGTTTGATTTTGTAAAACTAGTTTTAATTTACCAATTATTCTTTTCATACAGTGAATGTGATTTGGAACGAAACAATTTTTGAAAGAATCACCAGAAATTAAATTCAGGAATTAAAACAAAACATAAAACCAAAAGATGTTTTCAAGAAGGAAGGTGTAAATAAAAATTTTGTTCGTTTTGGATTAATTTAGAAGTTAAATGAAACAGAAAACAAAACGAACTAGAAATATACCTTATCGGAAGGTGACAATGTTGTTGACGTTGTCAATTGTTCCTGTGGTTCCTCTTTAGACTGCTGCATTATTTGTTAACGAGAAAGCACAGTTTGTTAGTAATGTTGCAGAAATGATATGGAATGTAATTAGTAAAAATTAATAACTAGATGATTACAACAAGTTGCTTACAGCTGATGATCAACAAAAAGAACACACTCGAAACTCAATGAAAACTAATTTAAAGTTGTTGTTGATTAAATGCTGATTAAAAATGCCTAAAAAAGTAATTGAAAGATGCTACAAAAGTAGTTAAAAAATGCTAAAGAAAAGTAGATGAAAAATACTGAAGAAAAGTAGTTGATGAATCCTAAATAAAAGTAGTTGAGAAATGCTAAAGAAAATCAGTTGATAAATACTAAAGAAACACATTTCGAAAAAACAAAATTCCCCAAATAAACTTCAGAATTAGAAAACTTGGAGAAAAGATTATTTTTTATTAGTTATGATATCAACAACCGGAGATTGGGAAATAATTAATAATTGGGAAATGCCAAAGAAAAGTGGTTCAAAAGTAATAAAAAAGCACTTAAAATAAACTAATAATAATAGCCCAAAAATGCTCTAAGAAATCAATTACAATTTTACGTCACTACCATCAGGAAATAATCTGAATCATCATCTTTTTCTTTATCATCCGTAAACAAAAATAAAAAACGTAAAAAGAATTATAATATAGGATTTCATTTTTATTTCCAGATGTCATCTAGGCTCTGGATTACTTTATTATTCCCCCAGATGTATTCTTTTACAATACCAGATCTCTAAATTTCTGCGTCCATAAATCTCCGGTCGTTGATATCATAACTAATAAAAAATAATCTTTTCTCCAAGTTTTCTAATTCCAAAGTTTATTTGGAGAATTTTGTTTTTTTCGAAATGTGTTTCTTTTACAAATTGCTCTTCGTCAAAGTGAACCAAGATATGGTAAATATTTGTCATATACTGTATTAAATACCCTCAGACTAATTCTAATAAATCTTTGTTAAACTTTTGAAAACTTTATTTCACCCACTGTAGACTAATATACAACTTAGCCTCTCGTCTATTAATCCCGGATTTTTTGTCTTTATTGCAGTAATTTATATTGTTACTTTATTGCTCAAATCTCTTGTTACCAAAAGCTTCAGAAAATAAAAGAGCTCTCTTAGATAATAAAATATTTGTATTTAAAATTTGAATGTTCTTCCAAAATCTCTATACTATTGGTAAAAAAATTAACTTGTGCAGATGTTAGATTTCGTACACCAGAATAATGAACTTTTATTAAATCTGACAATAAATCTGGATATGAAAATTGTATCTAAAAAGAAAAGATAGAAGTTGATTCAAATATCAACTACTTTTGTTATAGCGAAAGATGATTCGATTTTTCGTACTAGAATTTTCGTGAAACTTTGGAAATACTGACAACAAAAATTGCACCTAAAGGGAGAAGAAGTTGTTCCAAATAATATCTATCAGCAAATAAATTAAGCAGATGCAATTTTTTTCTTCTAATAAATCCCAATGGTAGTGCTTACAAGCAGACAATTTACAAATAATTCTTGTTCTAAGTCTCAAACTTAGCATAAAATGAATCATACCTTTTCGATTTCCTGCATCTTTAAGCTGCATGAAAAAGCATAGTGAGGATTAGTAAATGTTAGTCGGATTAAAATGGCGTGCAAGAGGTAAAAAACATGATTTTTAGTCTCTAATGCAATTGTACCGAGTTCGCAAGTTCGTATTTATATTAAAGCAGCTCTGTTTCCGATAATTGGTCCTTAAGTAACAAAAATTAATCTCTTTCACAATCAAAAAAAATATCTTTCAGCATTAAAAACTATTCGAATTCGTTTATTTTCCTACACATAAACAACAAAATTTTATACGGTTCCACAAAAATTTTATTACATTGTAATTTTTGTAGGAATTTTAACTATACTTTTTGAACCAAAGCCAGCAAAACGTACATCAGCTCCACAAAAAATTGTTCCAAAAATATTCAAAATAACAAAAAAAAGAAGAGGATTTAAAAACAAAATGTATTATTTGCCCTGTCCATAAATTATTTTCGGTGGTATTAAGCATCATCACGGTAACCTGTTTGAACTCAGATTATATAATTATAAAACTAAACGATTTGATTTTATCAACTTTTCATTTTTTTTGTTTTTTCTTCTTTAAATATATATATAAGTTTTCCCCATATGGAATGCGCACTAATATTATTTGTTATCATCTCTTGAGAAATAAACTGATAATAAATATTGTACAAAAGATTATAACATTAGTTGGATTCCATTCTTAAAATGAGGATCAAAGTCTAAAATATTGTCTTAAATATAAAATTGCGCAAGTTATTATTTATCTTTAAACAAGAGAAAAACATGGTGAAACAAATACAATTATAAAAGTTAAAATTTTATATCGCAACCAAATTATGACATGATTTCAATTATAAATCTAAATTTTTATCGAGAGAGAGAGAGAGAGAGAGAGAGAGAGAGAAAATTTAGAAAAGAAAACAAAAAAATTGTAAAATTTTTATTTCCAGTGTTTTTAAACTGATTTTAGATTTTTTTGAAATGAGGAGAAATAGTAATAAATATAAAAAAAATTGAATAATAATAAAAACAAATGATAATAGAAGCAAATAATAATAAAACTGAATATTAATAGAACTAGACAATAATAATAAATAATGAGACAATGGCCATAGTCGTTTAGGCACGTGAGTTAGTGAGTGGAACTGAGGGTCAGCGGTTCGATCCCCCCTAAGCTCAGAGATAAAAATAATAAAAATAATATTAAAAATAAGAACAAGGAAACTTAAAACAAGAAGACAGAAAATAAAAAACAATAAGAGAAATAATAAAATCGTAATAATAACAATAAGACATTAAATAACAATAAATTCTTTCTAGACTCGCAATTGATTAAATAATAATTCTTTCAGTGCTATACGTATTGCAATATTTAAATAAATAAACAATTTGTTTAAATAAAATTAAAAAAATTTAAATAAACAATTTGTTCACTCCTTATATTGGGAACTATAATTTTGTAAAAAAAAATTATTTATTTATTTGTTTTTTTCTCAAAATTCAAGGTCAAAAAGGTCAGAGCCGTGAAAAAAATTTTGTTTAACGCAAATTATTGTTACGTAGATTACACGCAACGCAGGTTATATCATTTGTAAGTAAGCCATTTGAAAATCAAAGTATATTACATTTATGTTGATGAGCATAATGCGGGGTCAGTTGACTGATCACTTGATACAAACGAATATTTGCAACGGAAAATAATTTTGGCTCATTGCCATTTATGAACAGAAGAGAAGAGCAAAAGATTTTAAATGACATTTTCTTTTCGATGATTTTTTTTCTTTGATAAAAGAAGAAAAGTTTATTGTTAAATTAATTTTTTCCTACATAAATAATAATAATAATAATAATAATAATATTAAGAAGAATAAAAATCCTTTTTTTGCATTTACTCGTTTATATGAATATAAATAAAAATAAATACATTTAAATAAATAAAAATAAACATAAAAATAAATCAGGAAAAAAGTTTCTAAAAATAGAAAAAACTAAAAAGAAAACATAAAAAACGAAAATAGATTAAAGAAATAATTATTGTAATTATTATGAATAAATCAACTTTATAAGTAAATTAATTAATTTTAAAAATTACGCCGCAACAATCTTTTTAGTCAAAAATAAATTATTTACTATAAATTGTAAATAAATATTACGACAAAATTATTAATAATAAATTAGAATAAATAATAAATATAAAAAAATTAAGAGTGTCAAAATGCCACCTCATTTTTTCAAGTTGAAAATAAATGATTTGCTATAAATTACAAAAAAATATTGAAACAAAATTATTAATAACAATGTGAATAATTAATTGATTTAAAAAAAACATAAATGAAAAAATGCGACATTAATTTTTTTAGTAGAAAACAAATAATTTGCTATAAATTATAAGAAATTATTAATAACAAATGAAATTTTTAATTGTAAATAAATTAGTAAAAATTACAACAATTATTTTTCATTATTTGCAAAAGCCAAACAAGTTACGTCATTTTTATTTTTAATATAAATTATCGAAAACGAAAATAAAAAAAATAAAAATAATTTAATAAAACAAAAATCTCTTACAATAAATAATTAAAAACTAATGTCTACATGGAAATAAATATAAAAATATTTTTTTTTTACTTCTCATAGAAAAAATTAAAATCGTCATTATAACAATGGAATTCAACACTATTTTTTTTCTCTTTTTCATCGAGAAATAATAAAATAAAGAAGAAAAAATGATTGGAAACTGAAGTTCAAGGACAAAATAGAGGTCACGCGGCACGATTCACACTCACTATTTGATTGCGGCCAAAAAATTGCACTTTATGATTCGTTCATTTAAAACAACAATCGTCGCAGTTAATTTTTCAAAATTTGTAAAAAAAATTTGAATATTACCACGTGAAAAAAAAATTTTTATCACTGATGGAAAAAAATAATATTGGGAAGGGGAAAAAATGCAAATTACGTAAGAGAAAAGGGAGAATAAAACAATGTCAATGACATTGGAAAAAAGGGGATGGAAATTTTACCGTTTTTGCAAATAAGAGAAAAAAATTGAAAAGAAAAAAATTGTTAATTTATAGAATTTGAAACACTATTTAACACGAAGCACTAAACGAAACACGTGACAAATAATAAATATTAAGTAATATTTTATTTATTATTATTAATAATTAACTTATTGTTAATTTTTCCTTAAGGAGTAAAAATTTTAAATTTAGTAACGATTAAATTTAATAACTATTAAATGTAGTAAATATTAAATTTAATAAATATTAAATTAATAGATATTAAATTTCAAACATTGAATAATAAATTTTAAAAATAACAAGAAATACTAAGTAATATTTTTTTATCTTCTTTTTAATATTTAATTCCGCAGTGATAAATATTAAGTACTAAATATTAAATTATAAATATTACAAATATAATAAATATTAAAAAATAAATAAGAAATTCATGTAATATTTTTTAGGCATTTTTAATATTTAATTAAATATGATCACGATTAAGTACGAACAAATATTAAATAACAAATATAAAAAATAAGAACAATAGTAAATTATAATTATATGACCAAATTATAATGAAACGAGCCTTTTTTCTAATATATTGCGATCGATCAAATAATATAGATTCCCAGCAAGTTATTTTGCTCTGAATTTCAAGGATTCCAAGTCCCCTTTTCAATTATTGTTATTCAGCGGACAAATAATCGTTTTAACACAAAAAACTGTAATTTCATCACTTAAAGGAATTTTTTCCCCTAAAACACTGATTATTAAAAAAAGCAGAAAGAGATTATTTTTCTTTTCGCACATTTTACATGCATTCGGACTGTTTTCCTTTTTGGCGGTTAAGGTTAAAATATCATGACCCACTTTAAATAGAAATTGTTCACTGAAAATTTATTTACAAATTTTTTTTCTCGTACTATTTTTTGTATTAAAAACAAATAGAAATTTTAGAGACACAAAAAACACGTTTTTCCAGTATTTAGAGTGTGAAAAACTTACCCACGAAATAAAAAAAAGTGTGGTAGTGAATTTAACGAAGATTCAGTATTTTCTGTGCGATAGATTCGATTCCAATCCTCGTGCAACCCCAATAAACTACCCTCTACGTATTTTCATAATGAAAGGGCGCAGACGCGAAAATAGTCATCCCCTTAATATCGCCCTCTCTCTCTCCCTATATAGATATATGGAATTTTAGCTAACATTGCTGAATGACGCAATTCGTCTGAAATTGTGCCGGTACTTTTTTGAAATGAGAAAAAAGATTTCATTTTTTTTTTAATTTTTGTTCTCTTCGACTAAATCGTTTTTAAAAAAATTCATTTAATGGGAAAATAAATTTTCGTAATATAATTCAAACAATAATAAATAATACAAATTAGAAAAAATAATGATGAAATTAAAATCAGTTTTTAACCTATTCTTCAAAAATATTTAATTTTTTAGTCCTTTTTGTGGTACTAAAAATAAAATAAAATAAGAAAATACAATTATTAAGATATTTTTTATTTTATTCATTAACAAATTATTTATTTTATTTACTTATTGATTACTCGCTTTTATATAATAAGAATATAATAATAATAATAATAATAAGAAAATGCAATCATTAAAATATTTTTTATTTTATTAATTCACAAATTATTTATTTTACTTACTTATTAATTCCTTGCTTTTTTAATTATTGATAATTTACTTTCTTCATTTGGTTCACCGATGTTTTATAAAAAATATATTTATAAATAAAGAAATAAAAAAAATTATATAAAACATAATTTTCAAAATTTATAATAAAATATTTTTTTATGTTTAATGTAATCAAATTTATAAAATTTATGTATAATAAAAATTTAAGTAATAATAAAAAATAAAATAAATTCATCGAAAAAAATCTCCACCAAAAATGCAATTAACAAATTAAAATAATTAATTGATAAAAAGGTGAATAAAAAAAATGAATAAAATAAAAAACATATTTGAAATGTAAATAAATAAAGAACTAAATTTTTGTTTTACATAGAGTTTGAAAAATTAATACAGAGTTTATTTTCTAATTGACGAAATAAACATTAAATTAATAAAAAAGATAAATTTTTTGTCTTTTTCTAATATAGAATTTATAATTACAGGATCTAATTTAATTGACGAAATAAATAAACAAATAATGGATAAACGAAAGAAAATAAATTACATTAAAAAAAATTTTGTCATTAAAATGAGTGTTATTAGAAAAAGTTTAAATTAATTTTTAAAAAAATTAATTAATTGATAAATTACCTACAAAAAAAAAAAATTCTTTTCGTGTTTCGAAATATCGATAGCAATCCAAAACATCTACACCGCCTACTTTATCTCCTTAGATATATAGAGAAATGAGATTTATCTTAATTTATGGAAGGGACAACTTTTTCATTCCATCGTCTAATGTAGTGAAAATGTTCAAGATAATTCTCAAAAAAAAAAAAAAAATTCGGAGAATACAGAGAAAATTTAATGGAAGATTCGTTTTTTCTTTTCTATAATCAGAGAGAAGAAATTTTTTTTAAGTAAAAGAAAATCATTTTCTAAAATATTGTATGTATTTGCAAATCAGGTGAAATTTTATTAAATAAACAAAACATTCAAAAATTCTTTCTTTTTGAGAAAAATTAAAAATTCTGCTTTGCATTCTTTAAAAATAATTTTTAGTGTATTTCAAATTTCAATGATTTATTATTATTCTAGTTGAATTTTTAATCGAATTTTTATTTAGACAAATTTTTCTCTAGTGAAACTTCTGTTTCGTCGAATTTTTATTTAGACAAAATTTTATTTAGACGAACTTTTATTTAAATAAATTTTTAATCAGTTCAATTTTTATTCAGTCAACTTTTTATCTAATGGAACTTTTGTTTAGTGGAATTTTTATTTAGGAAAATTTATGTTTAGACAAAATTTTATTTAGTCGAATTTTTATGGGGACAAATTTTTATTTAGTCAAATTTTTATGTAGGCAAAATTTTATTCATTCAAATTTTTATGCAGACAAAATTTTATGCATTCAAATTTTTATGTAGACAATTTTTTATCTATAATTAAACTTTTGTTTTGTGGAATTTTTATTTAGTCGACTTTCTATTTAGACAACATTTTATTCAGTCGAACTTCTGTTTAGATAACATTTTATTTAGTAAAATTTCTATTTCGACAAATTTTTCTTCTGTCGAATTTCTATTTCGACAAATTTTTATTCTGTCGAATTTCTATTTAGACAAAATTTTATTCCGTCGAATTTTTATTTAGAAAAATTCTTTTCTAATGGAACTTTTTTTAGTCGAATTTCTTTACAATCAAAATTTGATTTAAACAAATTTTTATTCACTCGAATGCAAGTCGTATTGAGATGAAAAATTTGTCGTAAAAGTCGATAAGTAATTTTAATTTTCAAAGATTAATTCTCTCCTCAGAAGTTAAATTTTAATTTTCCCTAATTAATTAATTAAATAAAATCCCCACGAGAAAAATAATCAAAAAACTACTCACTTCAATATAAGCCGGTTTTTTCTTCTCTCCAATATTAAACAAGAATAATGCACTGTCCATCGACATTTTGGATTTTTCTCCTTTATTATCAGTGTCTTTTTTCAAAAAACCGAAAACTATTTTTGAATACACAAAATCCGGTACTAATTTTCTACAAAATATTCAATTAATTTCCCTCTTTTTCGAGTAGGAAATGAAAATATTTTACACTAACTTGGCGATTGTCAGTCTTTTTAAGCTTACTTTGTATAAACTCTACGTAACACTGACCACCTTACATCCGTGTTTAACTAAAAAAAAAGGAAGAAAAAACGAATGTGCAATCATTTTTCATTTCGCATATGTATGCACTGGATACCACGTGACACATTATACGTAGAATAAACGCCACGTGAGCGAATCACCTGTGCAACAATTTCTGTCACAAATGTGTTTTTAGCATCAATGCACTTTTTTTCTATGTGTATGACAAATATAGATATATTCAAATACACGTGCGTATATATTTGCATCAAATTTCATAAAAAAAAATGCAAAAAAATTTTTTTTTGTTCACCAAATCATAAATCTTTACTTTTCGTTTTTTCCCTACTTTTTTGTTATTTAATTTATTAAATTTTAGATCCGACCCCAATTAGCTCTTCGGAACACTTATATTTATTAATTAATTGATATATTTTGTAAATAAATTAATTTTAATTACAAAAAATTAAAATCCAATAATTAAAAAAACTATTATTAGATTCGATTAATGATTTAAATAAATAAAATAAAATTTTTGTAATTTAAATAAAAATTATTGTAAAATCGAAATAATTCCCAAAAATGAAAAAAAATTGGAGGAAATATAAATTGATATAGGTACAAATAAGAATTGTGGAAATTAAATAAATATAAATCAGTTTTTAACGAAAATTAAAATAAAAACTTTCAATAAAGAAAATATATAAAAATTAACCGAAAATAATTTCATTCTAGAAACAATAATACTACGTGAAAATGAATTGTGTAAAAATCAAATACGTGAAAAGTGGAATAAATTGAAAATTACAAGAAACGTGACTCGATTATTTTTGCATTTTTCACAATGAATTTTTTATGTAAATAAATTTTAATTAATTTAATTATTCCTTTAAAAGAATGTTTCACGAGAAAACAATTTTGTTCGGACTATAAAAAAAAATTCTCTAAAAGTTCTTTAACCTAAAAAAAAAGTTTAATGCGAATCACTATGATATTTGATGCGAAAATACAATGTATTCTTTATTTTTGATTATAAATAAAGTAAACAAGGTTTATTGTTTTATTTATTATAAAAGAGACGAATAGAGAACAAAAGAGGAATTGTAGAAAAAAAGACTCGGTTATTTGTAAATAATAATAATATGAAAAATATAATAACAGAAATATTATCAGTTTCAATTTACAGTCTATTCGAGATTTTATTAGGGTCAATGAGGTAAATAATTTGCATCCCTCAATTACGACAAATCATACATTACTTACGCGGCATTAGATAACAAGAGGAATTTCAACTTTTTAATGCACTTTGTATCGCGGATTGTAAGAAAAAAAATTTTTTTTTACTCATTTTTTAAGTTTTTATATACATTAAACGAGAAAATATTTATTTATAATTATTTGTGAAATAAATAAAATAAATTTTTGCCTCGTTAACTTTGGACCAAGTTTATTAAAAACGAAATTTTCAGTAAAAAAAAAAAACAGTAAAATTAGGCTCATTAAATATTTGTAAATAAAAAAAATAATTGGAATAATAAAAGTAGAAATGAGTAAATAAAGAAAAATATTAACTAATAAAAGTAAAATAATAGTTTCGTAAATTGAAATTAAATGCTTTTTGAAAGCAAAAAGAAAAAAAGAAGAAAAGAAAAAAAAATATGGGAAAAAGAAAAACAAGAACAGAAGAAAAGTAAAATTCCAATAAATTTGTTAATTATTTTTCGAAAATTAAATACTCAGGGAGAACAAAATTCGCACAAATACTACAAAAATAAAAAAATTTTCCAATAAAAATGTAAAGATTAATTACAAAATAGTAATGATAATTGCTTTTTGAATCTTCCATCTCCAGTATCTCATTGAAAGTGACAATTTTTTTTCTTGCCTTTTTTTAATTTTAAAAATTGAAAGTCATTTTTCCTTGAAATAAAATGATTCCTACGTTACTGTAAATGAAGTGACGAGCCTCCAACACACCCGAGAAATCGACCAGTCATATTGCACCATTTCGCGGCTTCATTATCAACATTTTAAAACTTTTACGAGGTAAAATATATATAATACACCTGATGTAAGACTTACAAGTCTTTCACGTCTATATACATATACAAATAATAATAATAATAATAATAGTTATACCGTCTCTTATCCATTAGTTCCCTCTCACGTTTTCCGCGGTTTACGTCGCAATATTTCAGTGACGTCAAAAAGTATCAAAACACACAAGAGTTGCTAGGTCGGGGTCAGAAATTACCAGGAAATTATTAAATTGACCTTAAAATATCAAAGAAAATTTTATCTAAGCAAAGGGAGTGTTTTTTTGTCAAAAAAAAGAAAAAGAAAAGAAAATATCACACGTGCAAAAAAAAATTATTATTTTTTATCTATAATATGGATGACGAAAAAGAATGATAAATACGATACATTATTAGTCTATCAGGGGAAAAAATAAATTACTCGACATGAAAATACAATTGTATTAACTAATCAGATAATGAAGTAGAGTAAAAATCAATTTTGTTAAAAATAACATTTACTTTTTCATTCAATTGTAATTTTTTGTCTTCAATTTAGAAAAAATTTACTTCTGGAATAATTTTCTTTTCTGCAAAATTTTAGTGCTAGAAAAATTTTCCTTTTTGTAAAATTTACTTTAAGGAAGATTTTCTCATCTGTAAAATTGTAATGCAAGAAAAATTTTCCTTTCTGTAAAATATACTTCAAGGAAAAATTTCCTTTTCTGTAAAATTTCACTCCAAGAAAAATTTTCCTTTTTGTAAAATTTACTTAAAGAAAAATTTCCTTTTTGTAAAATTGAATTCAAGGAAAATTTTCTTTCCTGTAAAATTTTACTCTTCTTTTTAGTAAAATTTACTTCATGCAAAAGTTTTCCTTTCTTGTAAAATTTAACGAATTGAAAATATACTATTTGCCAATTAATCCAATTAAAAATAATCTCTTGGGACAAATTCTGCTAAAGAAATTTATTTTCATTGTTTTCTTTTCAAATAAAAAATTTATTTCTACTTTCCTTTAATTACAAAATCATTTTCGCCTATTTTCTTTAAAATAAGAATTTATATCTACTCTCTTAGAATAGAATTTTGGTTCTAAAAAATTCTATCAATTTTGAATAGAATATTTTATTAATTAAAAAAATTCTGCTGAATAAAAATTTGATTAAAATTTCTTTTTCTTAATACAATAATAATTTCAAAATTTTAATTTTTTAAACAAATTATACTGAAAATGAATAACTCAATCGGACAAATGTACTTCATGAAAAATTTTCATTATTGTAAAATTCACTTCCAAGAAAAAATTTCTTTTCTGTAAAAATTCCTTTAAGAAAAATTATTGTCCTTTTTGTAAAATTTACTTCAATAAAAATTCTTTTTTGTAAAATTTAACAAATTTAAAAAAATCTTTTGTTAAATGATTTCATTGGAAAAATTTTCTTTTAGAAAAAAATGTACTTCAAGAAAACAATGCTTTTTTGTATAAAATTTAACGAATTAAAATATTGTTTGCTAATTAAATAAAATAGAAGTAAATTTTTTTGGACAAATTTTTTCAAGATTAATATTCTTTTTTGTAAAATGCTTAAAAACATTTGCTAATTAATTGAATTTGAAACAATTTTTTCGGACAAATTTACTTCCAGAAAAATCTTTTTTTTTGGTAAAATAACGAATTCAAAAAAAACTTTTGCTAAATAATTGAATTAGAAATAATTCCTTTGGAAAAATTTATTTCTAGAAAAATATTCATTTCTGTAAAATTTACTTCAAAAATAATTGTTCTTCATTGTAAAACTTACTTCAAAAATATTTCCTTCTTTATATAAAATTTAACGAATTAAAAAAAAATTTTTTTTGCTAATTAATTAATTTAGAAAAAATGTTCCTTTATTATAAATTTTACTTCAAGAGGAATTTCCTTTTAAGTAAAAAATTGTTTACTAATTAATAAATAAATATTTCCTTAAGTTAATTAAAAAACATATTTTTCACATTAATGAATTTTCTTTTAAGAACATAAAGAACGAAAGTCAATAATTCAGATTAAATAGAGGGTGTGTACAATTCATTTTCTAGTTTCAATAGGGAAGTGTCCTTTTCTTTTTTTATTTTCCTTTGCGAAATGTATGAGAACACACCTATGCACACGAGTTGCATCATTGGATAAAAATGCTAAAATCAGTCTACCTTCTCATATCATTTCGTTTTATGTACTTGAAAGTCCTTGAAATTTTACTCGCAATAAAGAAGCCCATCAAATAACGCTAAATAAAATGAGATTATTCCAAAAATACTGTAATTGCATATGTGAAAAGTAATTTTTTTTCAAAAAACAAAACAGAAGGACATCAAAAATTATTATTCCTTTCCCCAAAAGAAATTCTTATTCCACTTCGTAAAGTGATACCTATCAAAAAAAAAATTTTTAACAAAAAAATTAACCGAAAAAGTTAAAGTCGAAAATAAAATTGTCAATTTTTGACAGTATCAAATATTTCCTAATTTTGTTAATTAAAATGTTAAATTTTTAATTTATTTATTCGTAATAAATCGACGAAATTTATTATCTTGTCTCAAAATCAATGGCATTTTTGTTTCCTAGATAGGTAATGAAAAAAAATTTTTTTAAATAATAATTTATTAAAATATTAGTAAAACTTCCCACTTATAAATAAATAAATAAATAAAATAATTTATTAAAATTCCGTTTATGCTTGTAAATAGATAAATAATTTATAAAATAATTACATTTCTCAGGATGCAACTAACAAAAACATCAATGCTCGTAAAATTAAAAAATTAATAAAACAATAAAATAACAATAAATAAAAATAAATATCCACTTAATAGAACTCTTCTTTGTCAATATAAAAACGGTTTTCTCCATCATTTTAAAATTTCAATGTTAAGGACGCGATAATAAATCGAAGAAAAAAAAAGAGGAAAAAGATTATCTCAGCGATAGATTAAAATGAAAAATCGGACAATGCTTTTGAATAAGATTATACTTATAGAAACTGCGTTCAATGTCCGAATGAGATTATACAATATAAGGAGGAGCAGTCCCTCAAGTTAAAGATATCAACTATATATTGTATTTCTCTCCCTTTTCCTCTTTATTCTAAACAGGTATCCAATTCTTTTTTTAGAATATATTTCAAGGGCTCTTTCTCTACAAAAAAAAAACATCGAAAAATATAAATACTTTCTCCAATAAATTTTTACCGGTTTTCAAAGATCAAAATCCTCTTATTTCTACATATTGATAAAAGTCAACGACCTGTTTCACTCATTAATTATCATATTTAAATCACCTTTTATAAAAAAAACTCAAACATCTCACTCAAACCATATTCGAAAGAGAAAAAAAATATTAAAAGCAATTTTTTTTTCTATTTTTAAAATTTACTAAAAGTGATTTTTTTATTGTAAGAAAAGGAAAATTTTTTTAACAATATTTAGAATTATTTCAATTGTTATTAAGTTATTGTCATAATAATAGTTTTTATTTACTTAAATAATTAATTTTAATAATTTATTATCAATAATTTGTAACGCCAAAATAATTAAAAAATAATTTTAACAAAAAGGAATTATTATCATTTTATATATTTTTTCTTTTGAATTTTTTTTATGTCAAATAGTTTATTGCTTTTCCAGTTAAATACAGTAATTGGTCGTTTATTTTTCCTTTTTATTATAGGAAAAAATAATATTTGATTTTCCTTTGAATAAAAAAAGTGGAATTTATTTTCGTCTCTAAAATAACTAAAAAGCTGAATTAATTATGAAGCACGAATAATAAATTTTCCCTACTTCTATAATTTCTAATTTTGCGCTAATAAAATCAATGGCTAATTAGGTTTTATCGTTAGCCGCACTCTATAGTTTGTAGACTGGCAAGATGAGAAATTGCCCTCTCTAAATATAAAGATTGCTTTTCTATGTAATATTATTTTATTTCGAAAAGGAAATTTTTCTCACCGAAAAATAAATTCCATTCTATTTTCTTTTGAATAAAAATAGAATATTTTGTTGTTTGTAAATTATTATTTTCTACAATAAACTAAAATAAATGAAAACATAATAATAATATTTTTTTCATTATCGAGTAAAAAAGAATATGCCATTGACTTTGAGATAATAATTTTCACCTCACGTGAAATAATACGCGATAGTTGACTATTTTTTTTTTTTTTTGCTACTAAACAATTTATATAGAAATATAAATCATTTAATAATCTGATGTATTTTAACTTGGGGGGCATATTAATCGAATGCTTGGAAATCTATTATCTAGAGTTATAAAGACGTGATCTTTCTCATGCACGCCTCTTTTTCTGTATTGCGTCATCAAAGGAAACACCGAATGCTCTGCACACCATTGAACAAAATTTTGCGTCAGATTCTATTCAAAGCGCAAAGCTTCTTTTTTCAGACAGTGAGGACCAAACGGGAAAAAATCGATTAATTATTTTCTAATTTTACACAAAATCTTTATGAAATCGAATAAAAATTATTTTTCTTATAAACTTATATTATTTTATAATTTTATTATAAATTCGAACGAAAAAAATGCAATTTAAAGAGAAAATTGTGCAAAATTGGAAAATAATTTAACAAACTGGTAAAAATCGATTTTTCCGAATAAAAATTATTTTTATATGATTTTCCATTTGCGGATTTTTATTTATTTTGTTTACTTGTATTTTGGTGAGAAATTAAATTTCTTGACCGAATATAATAATCGAGTGCTTTGATTGTTTCCTTTTTCTATTGCGTTGGAGGAAATTTTTTTTTTCTGACGTAAAAATGTATTTTGAGGCAAATTCTCACGTATATAAAGTTAGACGCGCTACGGTTTCGAGTTATAAATAAAATCTAATTACGTAGACTCACCTTTTTAGCTGAAAGTGGTATGGTGGTTTCTCTGGTATAAATTGGCACATCCATATCGCTAACACTGCTACTAATACTTGGTGCTCGAGATTCATTTCGACCTCCTAGTGGAACGTTAAGATGAGTTGGTCTCAGGGGATGTGATTCCGCTATGAAACCCTCGCCGAAATCATCGTCATCTCGATCCATCCTGTAAAATCAAACAGATTTATTAGAAAGCAGAAAATTAACGTTAAAAATCAATTTATTGAATTTATTATTATTTATTGGATATTTATTTATTGGCGAAAGCAAAATTAATACTAAAAAACGATTTTTAAAAATGAAAATTAATATTAAAAGACGATTTTTATGGGAACAAAAAATTAATTTTAAAAGCGATTTTTATGGAAAAAAGAAAATTAATATTAGAAAACGATTTTTTGTTAGAAAAAGAAAAACCATAAATTATAATTTTATTTTTTTATCTTTTGGTCAAATATTCAATGTTTCTAAAGAATGAAACGTTCCAATTAACAGCGATTTGTTTAAAAATTAAATAAAAATTTTAATTAAAATTCGAATTTTGGTATAGAAAATATTTGCTTTGTAGTTTAGAAAATTAATTCTTTTCTGGAATTTATTTCATTTTTTTTAAATTTATTCTAGTAATTTTTGAAAATATTTAAAAATAAAAAAAATATTCGTTCAAAACTTTAGGAAAATAATATTTAATACATTTAACAAATAAATAAATAAACACTGTTTTTGTATTTTTTCCCATAAAATAATAATAATACTTTTTTAATATTATTTATTTATTTTGTAAATTAGAATTTTAAAAACTCTCGTCAAATAAAATAAAATAAAAAACCTGCCAAATGAAATGAAAAGGAAATTATTTTCTAGATTATAAATAATAATAAATTCTAAATTGAAGCAATGTTAGAATTAATTAATTCGAGACGATTAAATAAATATTTAATTAACAATTTGTAGTCACGATTTAAAATCAAAATCAATTTGAAACGAAAACAATACAAATCAATTGATATCCAAAAAATCAAAATAGAATGAAATAAAAAAGTAACAATATACTCTCAATGGAAAAAATAAAATTGAAATCAATTGAATATAAAAATAAAAGAAAACAAAAAATAAAGTTACACGTCGAAGAGAAAATAAATCCAAACTTTTCGAATTTTCCCAATTATACACAAAATCGAATTTCAAATCAGTTTGTATGATTTATTCTTTACAACATATGCTGCAGTTTGAATCAAAAATTGCAAATATTCTCCTTGAAAAAAATATATCAAAGTATTGAAATAACAGAAAGAGAACTTGAAAAATAGAATAAAAAGCGAAAAATAAAATTTCTTGCAAATCATAAAATTCATGTATGTAATTCATATAATTTAATGAATTCTCAATAATACTGAAAATATTTAAAAATAGTAGATTTAAATAATTAAATACTTAATAAAAAAATACTCAAAAAAGTACTTAATAAAAATAATACCTAATAAAAAAATTTACCCCCGAAAATGCAATTCAATAGAAAAAAAACCAATTTTTCAAAAGAAAACAAATTTTTTTCCCCTCTTTTCGGTGAAAAATAAAATCAACTGTAAAAAACAAGAATAATTCTCAATTTTTACAAATGAATTTTTTTGAAGAATAATTTTGAATGAACAATTGGCTGAGTTTTAATTTGGCTGTTGTTTGATTCCGGAGAGGTCAATGGCAATCTATTTTTGTTTTTTTACACACTTATAATATACGTGCATCATTAATCGAGTCAAAATAAAAAAGAAAAATTCCTTTTCCTGCTTAAACAAATAAAAAAAATAATAATTTTAAGTTTAAAAGTGAGAGAGAAATAAGGAAACTATGCAATTTGCGCGCGAAAGGAAAAAAAAAGTTAAGAAAATTATATTCTACGCTTGGACGTCAGGTGTACTACACTTTATACAGGTAAAATTAGCCCGTGACAACTGCACGCTTTCCCTGTCAAATATTTTGGCAGACGATCAAGGCTAGTAACCTGGTGACACTTTATACTTTTCCTCCATACTTTTTCGATTGATGAATTGAGAAACAGTTTCAATCTATATCTTCGAAGCAAAATCGAATTCAAAATCTATTTCGACAGTGACAATATCAATTTGTATTTTCTATATGGTCCAATGTTAATTTTTTTATTTACTTTGATAAATTGAAAGCAATTTTCAAATCCAAACTTACGAATATTTATTTTTTCTTGTTATTTACTATTATTATTTTTATTATTATTTCTATTATTATTACTATTATTATTATTATTCTGTAGAGAGAATTTTTTTTATTCTTCTTTTGTAAAAATCAGAGATTTTACGAAATGGAAAAGGAAAAAAATTATATTTATGAACGAGAATGATGATTCCATTGCACTTAAACGGAATTTTTCTTTCATTGACATTTTTCAACTCACGCGACTACAATAAATGCAACACGCTCTAAATATGTACAATGAATCGTGGAAAATTTTTCCTTGGAAATTAATGCAACAGTGACGACACAATTGATCAATTAGCAATAATGTTCCTCTCGAAAATTTTTTTCTCATCGATCATTTTTAATCAATTACAAAACAAGTTCAATTTATTTTACCGCTAATTAACTCTCAGAACAAACATTGTGTACCATTATTATTTAATAATAATTAATCGATAATAATTAATAAAAATAACACTAAATAAAAACAATAAAAATAAGAACAATCTATAATTAATAATAAATTTACAACTTTTTTTTGTTCTTAAAACCTCGTGAAAAAATTTGTAATTCGGTAATTTAATAAACGAACGTAAAATTATTATTATTATTATGACTATTTATGCAACGAAATAATTTTCAATCGATTGTGAACTAATTCTAATTCGATAAAAACTACTTTTTCCATAGTTTCAAACAAAAATCAAATTCACTTTGACATGAAAAACTTTTTAAACTATCAAAAAGCTGGCAAAGAGAAGATTATTAACTGTGTTAGTTTTTTTTCTCTCTAAATAAGAAATAAATTTTTAAATTATCGAAAAAGTTGGCAAAGAGCAAAACTTGAATTTGTGAATTGCTATTTTTTCTCAATCAAAAATCGAAAGTGAATGAGAAAAAAAGATATTCGTGAAGAAAAATAATAGAAAATTTCAATGTCAACAAACATTTTTAGCACACGTGTTTTCTTGACACACGTCTGCGCGTACGAATTGGAAGACTTTTCAAATCATCGCATCTATCTGGAGCATCGGCATGAAATTCTGTTTATCGAAAAGTTGGCAAAGACTAACACCACTAAGTTTAAGAACGTCATACGAGAAAATTATCAAAAATTTTATGAATACGTCCAACGACCCAGTGAATTCATTGGGGAAATTTTCCAACCAGAGACGGAGAATTATTCTCCTGAAAACAAAATTCTTTTTTTTAGAAAATTCAACACTTGTTTTGAAAACTATAGTTTTGCAAAAAACAAATATTCGAAAAGAAGGAAAAGTTCAGTACTCTTTTTCAGAAAATATTTTAAGAGAAGAAATATTTGGCATCTCGAGCACTTAAGTGTCAATTTGACAAAAAAAAAGAATAAACTTCTCAAATTTCCAAAACGTAAAAGACTATTTCTGAAAAACTGAATTACGTAATTAAAAAAAAAAATGTTTTTAACGAAAAATATTTGTAAGAAACTATTCTTGTCCTACTAATCGAGAGAAAGAGAATTCGAAAATAGAAAAAGAAAAAATTTGTTTGCCAAAAAAGGTAAAAAGAAATCAAAAAATTAGAACTAGAAAAATTAGAATTGTAGAAATATAAGATTAAAAAAAAATTGAAATACGAATTTAATCTAAAGGAATTTTAAAATATTTTGAAAAATGGGTGTAATTCTTGTTCTTTGTAAATAAAAAACAAACTTTCGAGAGGAAATGATTAATATGAAGTGGTGGTTCTTTTTTTTCGCTGCCGATTGTGTGCCGGATTACCTCGTGTGGGACGTCGTGACTGCGCTTTCGGCTACTCAAGTTATTCCAAGGGTATATAGGCTTTTTACCGAAAATATCACAGGTTTCAAATTCCGACGAGAGAATAGAGAGACAGAGAGAAAGATGGTCCACGCGAGAAAGAGAGAAAGAAAAAGGAAAAAAAACACGCTCAAAGCTCAGGAAGTTAAAAAAAAAACAAGAAATTCAAGGCATCCACACTGACGGAATATGCTCTTGAGACTGAGCTAAAGGACGCACACTTCGTCGCGACGTCGCCGTCGGCAAGATGCAGACGTCGGTCTGTTGGATTTAATTTTAACACACACGTCGCCATCGTCATCATAGGAGACGAGCCTCCGCTTAAGCAAAAGTCACGGCTTCTGTTCACTACTTCTTCATCTTCTTTATCATCATCTCAAATGCAAAATTGATTCCTCGTAATTCCCAGTAATTGTTTCACGCATACATCCTTTTTCAATTATGACGTCGGTTCATTTTTATTGTTTAGTAACTGTGAAATATCTCCAGAAATTGTTTTTCTCTCTCTCATATAATTCACTGCATTCCTTATGTTAAGAATTGTTTCAAAAAAATTAGTTAAATTACAAAAGTAAAATCGAAAATTTCAATTTTAATTTAAATCAATTAATTTTTGGTTGTTTTAAAGTTAAGTAATTTTAATATATTTCAAATCAAATTTAAATTAATTGAAAATTCATTTACAGTTAATTTAAATCAATTTATTTGCAGTTAATTCAAATTAATTAATTTGCAGTTAATTTAAAGTTAAATATTTTGAATGTATTTTAAATTGATTAACTTTAGTTGCATTTAAATAAATTTTTAGTTAATTTAAATTTAATTTAAAGTTAAATCTGAATTAAATTTAATTTAAAGTTAAATTAACTAATTTTCATTGAATTTAAAATATTTTTAACGAAATTAACTAATTTTAATTGAATTTAAATTAAAATTGATGCAAATTTAGAAATTATTAAAAAAGCTTTTTTGTAAATATTTAAAATATTGTTACCATTAAATTGCGTTTTTCCTTTTGAAATCCTCTTGGGAAATTTATGGACGTTTTAATAAATTTCTTTCCATTTAATTAATTTAATCCTCTCGATGAAATTTAATTCTCTCTTCAACAAAAGTTTTCCCATCCTTACGTTTTTTGCTGAAATAAAAAAGTGTTTTTCACATTTTCTACTAAAATAGCAAATAAATAGAATTAGAAATGAATAAATTTGTTAATTTTAGAATTAAAAAAATATTTGCATTCGTTTATTATTAATAAATGAATTTTGAAACGAAGACTACCAAGTGAATCATTAATTTAGATTTATATCTACACAAATTACAAAAGTTTCATTCGAGATTTAGTTTATGACGCAGAATTGAAATTGCAATACATTTTTTAATATTTAACACCAAGAAACGGCGCGTTCGCTAAATATAGCAAATAAATGCAACAACAGTTTTTTCCATTTCTTTTCGCGATATTTAATTATTTTTTCAAATTGATTTATTATTTTTCAACGCAAAATTTTCCATTGTGACGAGTATTGTTATTTTTTCACACTTTTGCAAGCAATCACTGAAGTTTCTATTTTTAAGTAATTCAATAAATAAAATGATTAAAATTGCTAAAAGAAAAACACAATATGTTTGAAATAAATCAACATAATAACAAACATAACCTCTAAAAGAGCAAAATAAAAAATTACAATTTGAATAAACAAGTAAATAATTCCTAAATACTATTATCACTATTATATTGACAAGTTTCCATAATTTCAAGAAACACTTTCATAAATTCAAGCTGGAAATATTCCAAAAATACAAAAATAGGAAATTCGTATGACTTTTAAAAATCTTACCATTTTTGCACAATTTGGAGAATAGCTCCAAATGAAAACAGAAGGAAATTGTTCCCCATGATAAATACATTTTTGACTTAAATAATCCGATGATAAATATCGTCAAATATCCACCAAATTGACAAAATATATTTCTCTTACTTGAAAAGACGATTTTCGATAAATTTTTGTACAAATAAAAACACCGTTAAAATGGCGGTTAAATGAGATCAGGTGACCAGCGAATGCAGCGCCATCTACTTAACATTGCCATCTATCGATAATTTATCCAACTTTGTAAGCAGAACGCCATGACGGCAAATGTCTACTTGCACTTGACGTTTAATCAGAACATGACATTTTGTGAGTTTAATTCTAACAAATGGCAGATTCTTTTTTCGGATTTAATACAACACACGGGGTGAGTAAATAATTTCCATTAATTTCCCACATTATACATTAATCTCCATCACTTAGTGAAAGTGTTTTCATTACTTAAATTAAACGTTTTTTTTGCGTCGGAACTGTCCAAGTTTCTTATTCTTAAAATATTTTATTATTGACCCAACAATTTTTCTTCTAAACAATTTATTCTATTTTCTAATTCTACTTTACATTAGTGAGAATGAATTGCAATGGGAAATTTCACTCTTGGATGATGAATTTTATGTTTAATATTTAAATGAATTTTCATATGCTAATTGTTCTCCGGGGGATTATTTTATCGTCAATATATATTATAGAGAGACATAACCTGTCTTCTTGGAATGCCCCACAATACCCCCCCGCCCTAGAAAGGTCAATAACATGGTACTTGGCTGTTGGGTTTTTGTTGAACAAAAAAATATTTTTATTATCATCCTTCAATCTGTCTTAAATTACTTCCTTGAATCGCAATCTAATCTGTTTTGTATTTCGCTTGGGTTTTCGCTTTTTTTTTCTCTCTCTGTGTGTGTGTCGTCGTTTCAAGATTTGTTGTTTTGTATGTTTATTTTTCTTTTATGCTGTTTGATTTTTATAAAATAGGTTTTTGTTTATGAAATATAATTTTCTTTTAGGATGGACTTTACGGCCCCTTAGACGATGATGATTTTGGCGAAGAGGAGAAATACGATGCACTTAATGATGAGACATTCGGTTCTGAGGCACCAGTCGGCGATTGGGAACAAGATCATGAGAAATTAGCACAAATCACTGAATCCTCACGACCGAGTCATCAAAATTCGTTGAAAACATCTAATTCTATAGTACATAAGGTTAGAAATTGTTTCTAATTCAAGGTTGCCAAAGGTCAGGAAATTCAGTGAAAAATCAGGAAAAGTATAATTAGTCAGGGAAAAGTTAGGAAATTTTATTAAAAGTTGTGGAAAAATTAAAATTTTTAGAATTGATAAGAAAATTCTAAATTTTTGTGTCTTTCTTGTTTGCCTCATAAACTATGAAATTACCACGAATTCTAAACCAAAATCGTCAATTTTTTCTATTTTTGACAATAACTTTTTCTTAAATAACTTAATTCTCGAATAAATAACATAATTTTTAGTAATAATAAAATTATTACTTAGAAATTATTTATTGACATTAATAGATTTGTGGAAAAATGTTAGTTAAAAACACTAAAAATAAATTTAATTTGGGAGAAGTTGAAAATGATTGCAAAAATTCAATTATGTTCAAAAACTTAAAAAAAATTATTGACAAAACTTCAATTATATTTATAAATAAAAAAATCCTATTATTTTCAGAAATTTTAATAAAATTCTTGAAAACATTTGAATTTTTATAAACAAATTTTCTCAATTCAATAATTTTCAATATCTACTATTTTAATAATATTTTCCAAAAGAAATGAATTATTTTTAACAAATTTTAATATAAAATTCTACGCAAGTATTAATTATTTCCATACATAATAATAATCCAATTATTTTCAAATATTTTATAAATCGAAGTAATTCAATTATTTTCATAGATAATAAAAATCATCGCAGATTTAATTTTTTTTGAAAACAATTTTATGCTAATTTTTCAAAAAATGTAATTGCTCTTAAAAGTTTAATTAAAATTTTTTAAAAATTCTATTATTTAAAAATTTGTTGATAAAATTCTTTATGAAAATTAAATTTTCAGAAACATCTAATTATTATTTATTTCGTTATTTAAATTATTAAATTTTTGATGGGATTTTTTAATAAACATTGATTTAAAAATGAATTTTAGTTGAAATTTTAGATAATAATTTAATATTAGCATTACATAACGAATTCCTCAAAAAATGTAATTATTCTTAAAGCTTTAATTAAAACGTTCTTAAAAAATTCAATTATTTAGAAATTTGTTGATAAAATTCTTTATGAGAATTCAATTTTAAGAAAAATTTAGTTCTTTATTTCTGTAGTTAAATTATTAGAATTAGAATTTTCTAATAAAAATTGATTTAAAAAAGAAATTTTAGATAATTTCATATTAGCATTATATAATGAATTTTTAGAAATAATTGAATTTTAAAATGGTTTCAAATTAAAATCTTGAAAAATCTAATTTGTTTATACTTTTAATTAACAATTCTGTAAAATTAATTTTTTTTTTAATTTTATTTTCAATTTTGTTAAAATTAGTTAAATGTTTTTGAATTATATTGAATTATTTCAAAAATTTTAACGAAATTGTTAGAAAGAATTCAATTATCTTGATAAATATCAAAATTCTTCTCAGAAATTTAATTATTTTCAGAAAATTTAATAAAATTTGTTGATTTTAAAAGAAAAAATTTTAAATAATTGAATTCAATCGAAAACTTTTATTAAATATTAAAAAAAAAAATGTCTTCTGTTGAGAAATTTTATTAAAATAATATTTAAAAAAATTTAATTTCTGTGATGAATTTTACTATTTAAAAAATAATTCAGTTTTTCAAAAAATTGAAAATTTTAAAGCTATTTTTTGAAACAATTCAATTATCTTGATAAATAACAAAATTATTTTTAGAAATTTGAATAAAATTAGTTGCAAAATTCAATTATGTTCATGAATAGCAATGTTCATGATAAGAATTCAATTATTTTTTGAAATATCAAAATTCTTCTCAAAAATTCAATTATTTTCAAATGTTTTAAAAAAATTGTTCGCAGAAATTCAATTACTTTTTAGAAATTTTAATAAATTTCTTCGCATGAATTCAATTATTCTCATGAGAATTTCTGCAGAAATAGAATTTTTTCTTGTAGTTCTAATTATTTTATGAATTATAAAATTCTTTTTAAGAATTTAATTATTTTTAATACAATTTTTTAAAAAATGAATTTTAGTTAAAATTTTAGATAATAATTGAATTTTAAAAGGATTATACTGTAATTTTTTGGAATTAATAAATTTTGCAAATGGTTTCAAATTAAAATCTTTGAAAATTTGATTTTTTAAAATAATTTTAACTAAAAATTCTATAGCATTAATTTTTTAAAATTATTTCAAGTTTTTATTTTCTAATATTGTATTTAATTCAAGAACTTCCGAATAATTAAAATTTCACGTAAAATTAAATTGTAAACAGGTCGATTTGAAAATTCCCAAATAAATTTTTCAAAAATTGTTCAAAATAATTGATTTAAAAAAGAATTTTTTTTAATCTCTAGAAAATAATACTTGGATTATTGAAATGATGGAAATAATTTTGAAAAAGTTACACAGTAAGAATATTCTTATAATAAAAAATAAAGATTTTATCACTCGGTCATTTTTATTTATTACAAAACATGAAGAAATCGATCGATTTCTTTACGCTTTATAACAATTCTTATAATTTATTAAATTCCAAAAGGTTTACATTAAAAATTTCTTGAAAATTTTTAATTCCCTATGGAAAAATAGTAATCATTAAGTATTTATTTTAAAAATAAAGTTATTAGTGTTTTCGAATGATTTTACTTTGAAGAAATTCGTAAATAAATGTAATAAAACATTTTTTTAAGTATCTAATAATTTTTAGGGTGAATCGCAGAATATTCTTTAGAGTCAGAGGAAAAGTCAAAATTTTGTCTGGAAATCAGGGAAAAAACAAAATTAAATTTTTTGTGTCAATCCTGTATTTCTTTTCCTTGAGAGTAGATAAAAAGTATTTTTTTTTAATAAACATTCGTTTTTTAATTAATATTCGTTAGTCGGTTTGCAAAAATTTTCTAAACATTGTTGTTAAATTTCTCTTAAATTTTCCAGAACGATGCAGAAGTTGATATTGAGAATAGCCTGTCCCATTTGGTGCTGGATGAGAAGGAGGGCATCATACCACGACCTGGAGTTTGGGACAGCCCAGCGAATCTTCCGTTGCCGAAGCCAAAACCACCGCTGACGACTGCTTTAAAAAAAGTATGTACCGTCGAGGAATTAGAACGCGGTCTCATTGGTAATAGACCTCCGCCTGGAATTAATAAACCACTACAAGCTCCGAATCAACAACAACAACAGGGAGGATTTTTTGATTCTATGCCAATTAATGATCAAATTCAGATTAATGGAATGCAACCTCGATTTCCACCGGGTCTACCATTACCCCCACCGCCACCGGTTATGCTTCCTCCAAATCTCAGACTGCCCCATCCACAATTTATACCAAATCACAAAATGCCCAGTAAGTTCGAATTTTTTATTTCTAAATTCCTTTTTCTATTTACTTAACAATTTTTAGATTTTTGTCCAAGCAAAGAAATATTTTAATTTTAATTCTTTTATCTAATCATCAGATCAAGGTGGTAACATGTTGAGATTCCTGGTGCCTCCACATTTAATCTTACCACCCGGAGGGCAAAGGCAACCGATGCCCGGTAACTTTCCCTTGGGCAATTTTCCAGTAAGTTGACTAAAATATTTAATTTTATTTTCTAAAATTTAACTTTATGTTTATACAGACTTCGGATATTATGACTCTTTCGACTTTTTTCCACTAGTTTCCAAAAATGCGACTTCCTTAAACTTATTTTTTAAAAATGATGTCGACTTTTCTTCCAAATATTGCAAAAAAATATAACATTTTTAGTTTAAATCGCAAATTCTTTCGATTTTTCTAGTGCAGAAAAAAATATGAAAATAATAGTGTAAAATAATCTTTCAAAAATAATTTTTGAATAATTTTTAAATTCAATTTTCGAAATATACAATAAAAAATATTTAGAATAATTGAAATTTTGTCAAATTTAAATGAAAATAGTTGTTTTTTCAAGTATTATTATTAAAATTTTGGAAAATCAACTTTTAAAGAGATATGTAATTGCAAATTTTGTAAAAATACGTAATTGAATTCTCAGAAAAATTTAATGAAAAATCTTTAAGTGTAAATTTATAAAAATGAAAATTCATGAAAACTAACTTCTAAAAAATAATATTAAATTTTTTTTTAATAATAAGTACTTCTTAGAATTTTTTTTCTTTATAAATTTTCAAAATTCAATTATTTTCAATATTTCCAAAAAATATAATTCCGAAAAATCAAATCCAAAAAATAATAGAAACATTGCAATTTTACAGAATTTTTAAAAATATTTTGGACATAGCAGTCATTGTTAAAAATTTTTAATCAAAATTCTTCAAAAAATTACTGAGTTTTTTGTTAAATCATAAAAAATTTATTTAAAGAAATTCAATTATTTTCAAAAAATTACATTACAATATTTTTAAAAAACCAATTTTTAGAATTGTTTTATTATCATAATTTTTTTAGGATTTACTTATTTGTTGTTTTCTTTTTTGTTTCCCAACTTTTTTTTTAAGTAATTGTTCTTTTTAATTTTTTTCAATTTTACACCTAATGAATGTCATAAAAATGATTAAAATTCTTGCGAAGAATCTTACAATTTACAAAAATAATTAAATTATTTTAAAGATTTGAACATATATTTTGAAAATAATAAATATTTTGAAAGATATTTGAAAAAAAAAATTTAATAATTGGATTCAGTCTAAAACTTTTACTAAAATACTATTAAAAATAATTGAACTTCTGCGATGAATTTTACGACAATTAAATTAAAAATAATTTCATTCTTTTGGAAAATTTTATTATTAATGAAAATGAATTTTTCCGAAGAATATTATTATGTATGTGAATAATTTAATTCTTTCGAAGAGTTATTTTAAAATTGTTGAAAATATAAAGAATAATAATTAAATATTTACTTAAGTGAATTTTTAAAATTTTTATTATGAATTTATCAAAAAATTTTAATTTGAAAATAAAAAGTTTTGTAATTTGCATTATATTTAATAAAATAATAAATCGAATACCACGTTCCGCGCGCGTAACATTTGCAAGCTTACTTAATATTATTCAAAAATTCAATTATTTTGTCAAAATTTAATTATTTTTAAATGATTCTACCAAAATTCAATTATTTTGAAAAGATTTTGTCAAATTGAAATTATTTTAAAAAAATTTTACCTAAATTAAATTGTTTGGAAATTTTTTAATTTCATATATATAATATTGAATGACCATTATCTTTAAAAAATTATCAAAAATATTTTATAAAAATTAATTTTAAGTTTTTTTATTAGAATTTTGTTATTATACCTTAATAACTTTAAAAAGACGTGGACAATAATGATCACAGTTACAAGATAACATTTTTGTTTGCAACACTGAATTAAATAAACGATTTTTTCGACTTTTCTTTGTATTTTTAATCGAGTAAAGTGACTTTTTTTTGTCTTAAAGTCGATCCGAGGGCTATTTATCTTTAATTTTACAATTTTGTAATTGATTAAAAATATAAAGAAAAATAATCTTTTCGTAATTGATATTTTTAAAAAGTAATCCTTTTGTAACTGATTTGAAAAAGAGAAACTAAACTAAATTTTGTGGGATAATTTACAGTTCATGAGACCCGATCATCCAATGATGCCATTCGCTAATAATCAAGCGAATCAACAATTTAAACATCCATTGCATTCCGCTAATCAGCGAAATCAAAATAGGCCGTTTCATAATAATGAACAACAACAACAGCAACAGCAGCAACAACAACAAGGGAATCATCAGCCGTTCTTTAAAAATAATCAACTTCCGTATCACAATCATAATCACAATCAAAATCATAATAATCAACGTTTCCATCATTCCCATCATCACGCACAAGGTTTAAATGGTATAAATGTACTGAGGGATTATGATGAATACGCCGGTCTTATGAGTACTCGTGAGAAGCAATGGTTAAATAATATTCAACTTTTACAACTCAATACCAATCAACCTTACGTTGATGATTATTATTACACTGTTTTTTGTGATCGTCGAAAGAAGAATGTTAATAATATTATGGACAGGAAGCATCGCAATGGACATCATAAAGACTCGAGGTAAATTTTTATATGTCCTTTCAAGTTTGGAACTTTTTCCTGAAATTTTCAATTTAGAACATTTTTAAAGTGTTTTTTTTTTTTTTAAAGAAAGTCATAGGTTTAAATTAATAATTTTTGTTTTAAAGGGATAGGGAGCAGACGCAGCACACGTTCGTTAAAGTTGTTTACACGCCGATGCAGTTTGAAAATTCCTTAGGGAAACTTCAATGCGGAAGTGTGACGGCTCCGCGAAAAATTATTGACATGGATATTGTTCCGAACAGTGATCCGCAGCAGGCGCTTCCGCCTCATCAGAAGGATACGAAAAAGACGCGTCAACTACTTCTTGAAATAGAAAGGGTAATTTTTTAAAATAAATAAACTTAATAACTAAATTTTCTTTCAGTTAAATAATTATTTCTCTAGAGCGTGTCAATATTTTCGTAAAATTATTAGATTATATTTTTTTCTCAATATTTAATTTTAATTAAAATTCTGAAATAATTTTTTTACAGAGACTTAAATAATAATTGACTTTAAAAACTAAATAAAAATTCAAACTCATTTCTTGTTTATTTTTTTTTTAATTTTACAATCACAGATTTTCGAATCTGTGAACTGTGAAGAAGATATAATTAATTGTTTTTAGTTGAAACTTCGAGTTATAAAAGAAACTAATTCCTCTTTACTTTTAGTTTATTTACAATAATAATAGTTTAATAATTTTTTTTATTAAAATTGCAGTTATATATTTTGCTATTAAATCTCGAAGACGCGAATAATCCGCTGGCGTTACTAGCAGAGAAGCAACGACAGGAGCAACAAGAATTACAGGAAAACGAAGAGGAAGCGAAGGTTGTGAAAAAATCGGTGCCAGAATTAATAACGATGATTTTTTCCTCCCTCTTGCAATTACAGAAGGATGACAAATTAGCCGGAATGTTAAGTATCCGAAAAGGCAAAGTACGTATTTATTTTCAATTATTACAAATATTTAAATTATTTTCAATTATTATTTGTTATTATTTAATTGAAATAACAAATACTTAAATTAATTTATATAATTAAATTCCTTCGAAGAATTCTATTAGAATTTTAGAAAATCCTTATTATATTCTTTTAACGAATTTCTTTTAAATAATCGAGTTTCTTTCATAATTTTTATTGAAAATTTTTAAAGTGATTTCATTTTATGGAGAATTTTGCTCAAGTTTTTTAAATAATTGTGTTTGTTAATAATTAAAATTAAACATTTCATTATTGAACTTTATTAACAAATTTTTGAAAATAAATTCTGGGAATTTCATCACATTTTTCTAAAATAATTTAAATCGAATGATTTATTACAATATTAAAATATAATTGAATTTTTTCTAAAAATGTTATTAACAATTTTAATAAAGTAAATTCACTTTAATTAATTTAATTTAATTCAATTTTATTAAAATTGTAATAAAAATTGTTGAATTCCTTAAATGATGTTATTATTTATAAAAACAAATAATTCAATTCTTGAGAATATCAAAAATATTTCAATTTTTGCAAAGAATTTTACTATGTTTGCCAATAATTAAAATGTTTTGAAAATTTTTTTCAAATTGTAAAAAATAATTAAATTGTACTAAAAATTGTTTAATGAATTAAGAAAAAAAATTGAATTCTTTCGTGACATTTGATTGAAAATAATTGAATTTTTGACAAAGATGGTACTATTTAAAAAAAATAGTATTGCTTCGAAGGATTTAATCAATTTTAGAAAATAATTGAATCCTTTCGTGTTATTATTTTAAAATTGTATTAAAAATAATTGATTTTTTTTACAAAGAATTTTACTATTTATAAAAATAGTTAAATTGTTTTGTAGGATTTATTAAAAATTTCAGTAAGTAATTAAATTCTTTAGAAAAATTTTGTAACGAATTTGAAAGAAAATTGAATTCTTTCATTAAACTTTATTGAAAGTAATTGAACTATTTAAAAAAATAATTGAATTTTTTTGCAAATTTTATTAAAAGTAATTAAATTTTTGCAAAGATTTTACTATTTAAAAAAATAATTGAAATGTTTCGAAGGATTTATTAAAATTTTTTAAATAATTAAATTCTTTCATATTATTTGTATTACTTAATTGAAGTAGAAAATATTCAAATTAATTTGTACTATTTAATTAAAGTAATGATTTAATGAATATTTAAATTAATTTACATTGTTTAGAATTAGTATTCCAATTAAATGTAATTTTCCCCAATTTTACAGACACTGTTACTACGATTTTTGCGACTCATCAAAGGAAATGAATATAGAAGTGAATTGGCTGAAATATGGACTGGATTTTTGCGCGGCTTGGCAATCATTGGCCGGAGAGATTCAAATTTATTGATAAACTTTTATCCCCAATTTCGAATGTGGATTATTTCGGAGACGAATTTCTCAGTTCTCGTTCAATTGGCCAGGGCTTTCATGGAGACGGTATATCAACCGATGAAAAGTAACAGTTTAGTCTTCGCTCTAACAAATAAGGTTCGTTTATTTATTTCAATTATATTTTTCCTAAAACTTTTCTATTTTCTTATTTTTAACTATTGTATAAATTACAAAAATCATTTCATTTCAGTTAGTTTTGTTACGATAAATTTAAAATTGTCTATGATTCTTTCCTTTTGGTAAATAAATACTAAATAACACTAAACATTGTAAATATCAATTAAATAGTAGAAATAGAAAATAAATAGTGGTAAATAATATTACAAACGAAATTAAGAAAAAATGTATATTTTTCCAGTTTGGTATCTCAATAATTGCAGTACTATTAGAACAGGCAGAATGTATATTTCCGATTAACAAATATTATGATGACGAATGGTCGAATTTCATTGACACAATAATGAAATTAATTGATTTACATACTTCTAATCTTGCACCGGACGTTCCAATAATTCACTGTACATTATACCAACATCTTAGTCGTTTTCCAAAATTAGACACTAAGAAATTATATTCACTCGAACTTTTATTGACTCGCGAACAGGACGAGTCACCATAGTGACGCATGCTTATTATTAAGTATAAAAGAAAATAAAATTTTTTTTTTATAATAGAATCTAGAAAAGGAAAAGGACTTTATAGAATTTTCAAGTGCCCTTGATATCTTGAACCGAGTAAAAAATTGTAACATAAAAAAAAAGAAAAAAGCACGAAGTCAGATATCAAAGTTTTGCACAGTTGTTTAAAAAACAAAAAATTTCTATAAAAACAAAAAAAATGAAAAAAAAATTATAATGGTTCTCTCGTTGCAACTAAAGCAAAGGAATTATTTGTTGAAAAAATGTTTGTAAAAGAGGCTGTGCTCGTTTTTTGTATTTATAATTTTCTTTTTATTTTGTCAAGAAAAAAAAAGTTTCACCAAGATTCGATACTTACACATTTTTTTTATTCACGATTGAAAGAGATATAATACAATTTTTTATTTTTTAACATTTAAGATCAATCTATTTGAAATATGTACATAAATATAAAACTGTATATAAAGAAATATTGTATGGTTGATTCAATTTGTAAGAATCAAAACTTGGTTTAAAAAAAAGATTTTAAATACAAAGAAAAATTAAGAAAAAAAAAAGATATTTTTTAATTGAATTTAAATAAGTGAATAATTATTCTAATTGAATTAGTGTAATTATGAAATTTATTAATTTAATAAAAATTATGAAATTAATGAAAACTATCAAATTTATAATAATTAATAATAGAAACTTTGCTGTAATTGCAACGAAATTCGTAGAATTTTTTTTGCGAAGCAAAAATTGCTCCTTAATGAGTGATTTTAATTAATATCGAAAACGTGACTCATTTTTATTATAAAGAATTCTCCGTAATATTTTTTTTTGCAATAATTTTAGTGTTTCGCTGCCCACACCCTGCCCCCCCTTAATGCGCTAAATGGCCTTTAATTAAGATTGATAGTATAATTAATTTTTCACAAAATATTTTTTTTCAATTAACTTTATTTACTTGTATGTACGTGTAGCTTGTACAGCATTGTGCGAATGGATAAATAATAATATTTGTAATTTTGCCCGCGAATGGTTTTTCACTAGAAGAACTAATAAAAAAAAGACTTAAATAAAAAGCAGAAAAAAAATCTCAGATTATAATCTGATTTTTTTTTTTAAGTAAAATAGAACTTTATAGATTTTCAATGTTTTATTGTTAGCAACAGATCAGTGTTTACTTTAGATTTTTCATTTTTTATTATATTATAGAAAGAAAATTTTGATTCATTATTTTTATTATAAAATGTTTTTTTTTCTTTATTTAAGAAGTCGATCTTGTAAATTTTGTCGGAAATGATATTTTTCTTTTCGAGGGTTTAATTTTTTCCTCACCATTTTTGATTGCAAAATTACTATTTTTTTAACTATTTCGATTTTTTCAAAGCAAAAGGAGAGGAGAAAAATTTCTTTTATCATGTTTTACGATTCTTACAAATGCAAATAATGAAAAAAAAAATCTACGAAAAATTTTTTTGAAAAAAATGACATAAAATTATTGAATTTATAAATCAATTGTAAAAACTATTTCATTTCTTTCATGTTGCAAGTTGAGAGAAAAAAAAATAAATGGCTCCGAATGGTTACGATATATTCTTCTTACCAATGTAACCGAGCCTTACAATAAATAATCGTCAGGCTTATTTATTAATAAAAGCCTTTAAATATTGTCTGTAGAATATTTTTTCATTTTTAATAATAAATATTAATAATTAAATAATAATAATAATATATGTATAAATTATGTTAGTACATTTTATCGAAAACTTGCACCAAGCAATGAAATAGTTTGAACTTGAATGACGGTATTTTTGTTTTTTTTAATATTAAAAAAAAAATATTGTGCACGCCTTGACTCGACCTATTTATTAAATATGTTTCAAAAAATAAAAATAGGCAGTTAGGGAAAATTTCTTTGAGATTAATGCGAATTTTTGCGATTAACGTAAATTCACCCTTACCCCCTTCGACGACTCAATTTTTTATTACAAAATGTATTTGTAAATTAAAAATATAACGCACAGTGAGGAAAAATCATTGATTTTAATTACTCCGTGCTCAATTTAATTTTAAAATCTCAATTTAATTTTGACTTTATGAAAAGAATTTCCAAGAGAAATTATTATTATTATTATTATTATTATCAGGTTAATTTCTTTGGCATGTGTTTTGAGATTTATTGTTCTAATTATTGAACAAAATTTTGTTTTAAAGGAAAAAAATTTTATTCATCAATATCTATGTACGTGAACGACAATTGATTTAAAAAAAAAAGTAAAAAAAAAAAAATGATAATAAATGTACGAAAAAAAACAAGTACTGTATACTTAAAAAAACAAAATAATAATAATAAGACCGTGCAGCGTCATTGTCTTTACGGATTGTCCAAAATTGTTAAATTGAAAAAAAATGTTGCGTTTACATTTAGAGATATATTTTTGTAGTTGTACAAGTTTTTTCATTACATCAAACTATTTAAAACGGACATAAAAAAAGTACAGTTATAAAACTTTATATAATTAATATTCTACTTTATATGATAATAACTTTCATTACTACGTTGTATTTTTCTCAACATTTATTGAATATTAGGAGAGAAAAGAAATGGGATGATGAAAAAAAAAGATTTTATGCTGTAATATTGTACATTAATGATGCTGCCGAAAAGAAAAATAAGTATAAATATTCTCAGTGTACAGAAGTCACCTAATTTCAAATCAAAGTCGAAAATAAATGTTTTGCATCCAATTATAATTCTTCTCTTTATTTTCTTGAAATTTAATCAATTTAATTAATTAGTTTTTCTTAATTACAATTTGAAAATTGCGCCATTAAGAAAGCCAGTACACACCTGCGTTCTGATTGGTCCACTAATTTTGTCCAGAACTTGCCTATACGAACATAACCTCAAAATAAGTTACGTTTTCGCGTCTAACGACCAAGCGTGGTTTTTGTAATTTTGTAAAGTTTTTAAGTTTACCTCGTCAGTCAGTATTATTAAACAAAACTAATAATAATTTAGTTTATTAATTGAATAAAGTAACTGTGATTTTGAAACTTTTGAAGTGAAAGTTATTCGTTTGTAATTGTTGTGTATGAAAAATCAAAGAATACGCATTGATTGGCATATTCCTTTGGATAAATTTAGTGAAAGTTTTTTGATTAAAGATCCAATCATTGATGTGTTTTACAATTGGAATGTTAACTGGCATGTTGCTCGAAAATTAACGGGCTTTTTCAAGCAAATTGTACGCGGCTTTAACGAGGTTACACGATGTTTTGTGTTGTGACGATTTTTCTCATGGCGATAATGAAACATGTGAAATAAAGTGCTTTTTTCTAAGTGTAATTAAAATGTGTTTTACATACAAATCTTGATAGTGGATATAATACATTATAAGAAACAAGCATTGTACAGGCAAATTATCAATAGGAAGAAAAAAATTTCCGAATTTATGAGAAATTGTGTTTTGGCTTTTATATATTTTTAAACAGAAAACAAGTTGATATTTTATAAATATATATAAAACTTGCTTCATTATTAATAAATACAGTGCAAAGTGAAATATTGTCGTTCTTTGTGAATAAATATAGGAAAAGTTGTGTTTGACCTGTCTACTGTTCAACTTTTCATTTTCATCGAATTTTTTTGAATACAGGTATTGTTTATTGTTTACCTTTTTTGTCGTTTAAATAATAATTATTAATTTAGCACTTGTGCATAATTCAGAGGAATTTATTCTCTTCCCAGTAGTTTTCAATCTTAACCCAACTTCTGTTGGGTTATATCGCAATTGTGATTAGCGATTTTTTTTCCCGAAATGATAATCTCTATCGCAGCTTTTGTATTGTGTTTATAAATTTTCTTTTGAGATTATTGCTACTGATTTCTGTTCTCTGATAATTTATTCAAAGAGTTGTGAAATTTATTATAGAAATAGAAATAATTGAAAGAATTTTCTAAATAATGTCGATTTTATTTTTATTTTTGTGAAATTAATGATTGAACATATTGAGATTTCCGTAAAGTATAACTTGATTAGCCCTGAGGAAGTGGTCGACCTTAGATGAATGGGAAGTTATGTTTGTTGATGAGTAAGTTTCTCTCTTTTTTCAAGGTCCGAGTTTATTTTTAATGCTAAAAATATATATTTTTCGGGGTGATATCACACTTAAATGATATATCACTTAAATTTACTCCCGAAAGGAGTTAATCTCTAATTTCAAGTGGACTATTACATTTTAACGCTCTAATTGAGTGTAAATATACATGTAAATATATCTGTCAAAATTCCTCTCTGTACAAACATACAAGCATTTTGAAAATATACTCTTTCTCTATATTCAAATTTATATTCTATTTATTATTTTTTTTCTTGGTAAATTGTCAACTTTTCTTCTGCATTTTTTCTATCTTAATTGTGCGAGAATAAAATAATTACAAAAATTATCGTTGAATTAAATTTTCTTTGTTTTTTTTGTAAGGAAGTGTCTTAAATAGAGTGTCTGTCAAAAGAGAAGTAACAGGCGGTTAGTGCACACATGCTTGAACCATTTATTTAAGTTGTACAATGACCAATGTCAGTTTTATTCTCCAAGTGTAATTAAATATTTGCTTTATTTCCCCAGGGCCTATTTGATTAATTACCTTAAATAGAATATTGTAAAGATTGTAAATTGTCAAGTTTGTTTTTAATTCAGAGAATAATGACCGATAATGAGCTATTCAAAATCGTTACATAGACTTATTATTGAAAAAAACACAGAGAGTATTCAGTCTGATTTCCTTTGTTAGAATTGATAATTTAGAAAATTAATCATAATCGAATAATAAAGATGATAAAAATAAAAAGTAAAGTTATAAACATACAATTAGGTGGAGAATACAATTTTTTTGTTTTATTTAATTGCAATTTTATTTTCTTTTATTATTATAATATTTTTGTGACTATTATTATTTTTTATAATTGAATTATTTATTACACAATTTCTTTTTCTAATTAGAATTTTTTTCAGGACATCAGGACATGCATTGAAGCTGGAGAAATTTTCCAAACAAACAAAATGTCCAATCGAAGGGATAAAGCATCAACTGGTTTTGTGAGTATTTTTTTTTTTTATTAAAAATTTTGCACTTATAATTGCAAAATTAATTTTCTTCTCTCGAAAGAAAGACTAAAGAGCAAAAAGAATTACACACCTTAGAATAGTTTCTCTAAGCGCATGAGAAAATTGTTTTATTGTTTTCCTCTCTTGTATTGAAGGTTTCGATTGTATATCAATGAAACTATTATATACTTGATGAAAATTATCAGGCAATTATTTTGATTATCTTTTATAAAAAATAGAAAAAAAATGTTAACTATTTCAATTATAAACGATCTAGAGTTGCATTAGCCGTTTATTTGTGGAATAATATTTTTTTCTCTGTTTGCGATAAAATTTCTAAATTATTATCAGTCGATATTAATTAATTTTTCTAATTTATTCATTCAGTGATTTGTATTAATTAGTTTTTTCATTAATCATCTCATTGATTTATGGTAATTAAATTATTAATTAATATTCAATAAAGGATAATTTTGTAAATTAGAAAAATTTCTTTTTTTGGTTCAGTCGAATTAATTAATTAATATTCTATTCAAAAATTTAATAAGGGGGATTTTTTTATCAGTTAAATAAATTAATAATAATAAGCAGGGGAAATTTCTTTTTTTGTTCAATCAAATTAATTAATTAATTGCTAGTAACAAAAAAGGGAATTTTCTGTTTTTGGTTCAGTCGCATTAATTAATTGACGGTGAAAAAACCTTTTTTTTGGTTTAGTCGAATTAATTAATATTCAATTTAATATTAATGAAGAGAGAGGAAATTTTTATTATTTCTTTATTTGATTGAGTCGAATTTATTAATTAATATTCAATAATAATAAAATAGGGATTTTTTTTCGCTTGAATCAAAAAGTGAAATGAAATTTTGTTTTATTAACTTGAGTGCAAAATTATCGAAGGTATGATTCAGTTCTACAAATGTTGGTATGTATATATTTATTACTGCATTTGTGCCACCCCCTCCCCCTCTCTCTCCCCCTTTCCCCCCTTCTCTTTGATGCGTTTAAAAGCTGGTATGTTAACTACCTATTCAGTCGCAGAAACCATGCACATATAGTGAATATATGAACACACGTTTTGTGTTGGACTTGAAAATGTTCCTCTAGGTAAAACTTGAATGTTTTATGCTCTCCTGTTTTCATACAGTGAAATATTATGTTTAGTCGTGCGCAATCCTCAGCACACTAAACTGGATTGAAACGTAATCCGGACCGTGTGGGTAATTAATACTCTATTCGCGAGTTGTGTTTGTTGTGTGTCATCTTCCCATATTCAGGGTATTTTTATTCTTTATAATTTTTTTTTTTTTTGCGAAAAAAAGGAATATTTAATCTTTGAAATTAACTGTGTGGGTGATTTGCCTTGAATTTCTCGAAGCAAAATTGATTTAAAGAATATTTTTTAGTAATTTTGTTTGGTATTTTTATTTTTCTTGAATTCTTTTTCGAAGTAAACAATTATTTCTATAATAAAAATTTGACAGAAATTGTCTGATTATTTGTCTTTAGAATCTTTTTTTTTCTTATTTTTCTTTTCAGTTTTGAACTATAGAAAAATAATAATTGCAAAAATTATAGTCACTGGATTGATTTGATTTTTAGTTTATTTTTTCGTTTTGTCTTTTGGTCTGAAGGAATATATTTACTTATCGGTTTTTCGGTTTCTGTTGAAACAATTCTTTCGTACGTTAATTTTGGTTCTGAATTTCTGCTGGAAAAATTATTTTTAGTGCACAAAATAATAATTATGTAAGATCCTATAGTTCTGAACGTTCAAATGAACGAAATTTATTTATTCTTTTTATAAATTAATTTTGTATTGCAATTATTTTGCTTCACTATCAAAAATATTAATTACTGAGTTTGTAAACATAAAATTTTAGTTTTTAAATTTTTTTATGATTAGTAATTTATTAAAATGTCTTCATTTAAAAATATTTCGTTCATTTGAACGTTCAAAACTTGGGGGATTATAATTATTTTAGTTCATAAAATAATTGAAATTATTTTTCGATTTTTCGGTTGTACAGTTTTGTTTTTGAGTTTCGTTGTTATTGTTGTAATTTTTATTATTATTAGTAGCATTATTTAGAATCGAATAGAATTTTTAGCTTTATTTTTTATAATTTTAATAAAATTTTGTGTTTATTAAATTCAAAAATATCTTTGATATTTCTATTATAAATATTAATATATTGTAATACATTTTAAAATTATTTTTAACTTACAGTTATTTTTCAGTTTTTCCTTATTTTTGTTCTTAATTTGTTTTTATTTTTTCTTTTCTTTTTATTCTACTTTTTCATTTTTGTTTTTTCCTTTTCTTGCGGTGCAATTAAGATAACTTTTAGCAATTACAGAAAAAGAGTAGACATTTATTTTTTTTTCGTAAATACAATTTGCTATAGAGAATGTTTTTGTTTTTTTGCTCAAAGACGGTGATCTAAAGTGGAAAAAAAGTGATTCAATTAGCACTTAATTAAGCTTCAGTGTGCTAAAAAGTGACAAATGCATTAAGACACGAAAGTGTAAATTGTTTGAAACAATGATTAAGAGATTTTTTTCTCGCCTTGTTGGATAGTATTTCCAAATAAGAATTTTGCTTATCGACAAAATGTTTTCAATTTCAATAAGTGCATTGTACTGCGAGATAAATTTGTAAAAGTTTACAATTTTTATTTATCATCATCATGTCAAATTCGGTTCAAAGAAGTAAAAGTTGGTATCGCAAAGCTGAGTCCGGCATTAAGGTACTTATTTTTATCGATTCTAAAAATAAAATATAAATGAATAATATTTCTCACTATTATTCTAATTATTATCATTTTATACTTTAGAAAAATCAAAAATATTTTTCTATCCATTGAAATTCGGAAAATAAGAAGAATATTAATTTAAAAAAAATTTATTTTCCATTTATTTCTGTACTATACATATTCTTGATATCTAAGAATTTGTTGATATCAAAGTCTTATCAGAAGACAATCATCATATCTTTTAGAGTTTTTTTTTAAAAGTAGATAAAATATATTTTGCGAAAATATTCAAAAATTTAATTTTGAAACTAAGAGTAATATAATTATTCTAAACAAACAAAAATTGTTTATTATTAATTAGCCCCATCAGTTACTTTATAGAGTAAAATTTCTTTGAAAGAATTTTTTTTTAATTTCAAAAAAAATGTTTTAACAGTATAATTTTTTTCTCCTCTAAGGAAATAATTTTTTTGCGTGCCATTTTAGATGGCTGGATTGACTTTGCGATTACCACAATCACAGGAAACTGCGAAATCATGAAATAGTTAAGTATTCAAGGCTGGTGGCAATTCGATCCTAACAATTTTCCGTTTTCATAAACCTTTCGAATAATTTTCTTTCTTTTCTCGATTTTTTTAAAACTGTTTTTAAAATTTATATTCAGAGAATTAAATTATTAATAATTTTTACTATTGTTATATTAATATTATTAGCAAAAAAAAGTCGTGAAATTGCGAAAATATTTGCGCGAAATATTGAAAATTAATTTTTTGATTCATTTACATTTTTAATTAAAGATAATAAATTATAATACAAATAATAATAAATAATAAATTAAATATTTATTATTTATTTATAAATATTTAGTGTAATTAACTTTAATATACATATTGCAATTATAATGATGAATTATAAATTTATAATTATAATGAAAATAATTATATTAATTTTATAGAATGAAATTCAAATGAAAATGAGAAAAGAAAAATTATTGAAAGCAATGAAAGTGGATTTCGAGTGTAAACTAGGAGAATATTTACATTCATAAATGGAAATTGTTTTTGCTTTTTTTTAAATGAAGTGAATAATGAAAGTTTTGAATTGAATTGTTTAAAGGAGAGTTTTGTTGTGAGGGAGTTGCTCCATTTGTTTAAAAGAGACTCTGAATAGTTTATATATTTATCCACGTAGAAAGATAGACACACAATCGTCAGTGCGATATAAATATGTTACACATGGGCACACGCCGTGTTTTCTGCTTTTACTTGAAAATAAAAAATACTACCAGTTATGAATACTAAATAGAAAACCTTAAGCACATTCGTTCTCTGAACATTATCCTTTTTTGATTCTTTCAATAATGAAAAGCATTAATTTTATTTTTCCAAAAAGTTTTTTTTTTAATAGAGTAAATAATTTATTTTGTCAAAACAGATATGTTTTTCTTTTTAATACAAAAAATTAACATTATTTTTCAATAAAGTCTTCCCTGAATGAAAATTAATTTATTTTAGAATTCAGTTTTTCTAATTTTGCATTTTTGTTACTAAGAATTGATTTTATTTGCAAAAATTATAATTTAGTTCTTTTTTCTAATTATAATTTCTTTTGCTAAAAAAAATTGTTTTATTTTACAAAAGTGTTATTTATTTTTTTTAATTGTAATATTGTTAAATAATAATTATTTCATTTGGAAAAATGATCGTTTTAATTTTTTTAGAGTTATAATTTTACTGAAATAATAATTGTTTTGATTATATTCTTTAATTGCAATTTTTTTAAAATAAATTATTTTATTCGGAAAATTTTTAAATTCAGTTTTTCGATTTAAAATTTTAGCAAATAAAAATTATTTAATTCGACTAAATTAAAGTTTTTTTGATTGTAATTTTGTAAAATAAAAACTATTCTATACGGCAAAATTATAATTTAGTTTTTTTTATTATACTTTTTTTGATAAATAAAATTGTTTTATTTTACAAAATTATTATTTATTTTTTAAGTGTTATTTTTTAGTTAAATTAGAATTATTTTATTTTATTTGGTAAAATTGTAATTTTTATTTTTTTATTGTAATTTCATTGAATAATTATTGTTTTATTTGAGAGAATTATATTCTTTAATTGTAATTTTGTTAAAATAAATTAATTTTATTCGGGAAATTAAAAAAAAAAAATTTATAATTTTAGCAAAAAAATTACGAAATTAAAGTTTTTTAATTGTACTTTTGTCAAATAAAAACGTATTAATCTATTCGAAAAATATAATTTAGTTTTCTTAATTATCGTAATTTTACTAAATAAAAATTATTCTATTAAACAAAATTATATGTTAAAATGTTATTTTAAAAATATTTACTTTTTGAACATAAAAAATATTATATTTGTAAAAATTATAATTCTGTTTTTTCTAATTACAATTTTTGTTAATTGATATTCTTTTATTTTACAAAATTATATTTAGTTTTTCAAATCATGATTTTGTTAAATAAGAATTATTTCTAGAAAAATTATAATTCTGTTTTTTATTGCAATTTTACTGAATTTTTTTAATCGGAACATTTTTTTTCATTTGCAATTTTATTGAATAAAAATTATTTTATTCGGACCAATTATAATTTGTTTTCTTTCATTTTAATTTGACAGAATTAGTTTTTTAATTTAATTCTGTTAATGAAGTAAAAAATTCATTTATTCAGAAAAATTACAATTGAATTTTTTTAGTCGTAATTTTACTAGGTAAATAAAAATTATTCCATTTGACAAAATTTATAATTTTTTAATTCTGATTTTGTATAAGTAAATTTATAATTTATTTTGTTTTAATTGAAAAATTGTGTTCCTTAAATAAAAATTCTTTTATTCGGAAAAATTATTTTTTAATATTGTCATTTTCCAGGAATAGAATTATGTTTTATATTTTTTTAATTGCAAAATTTTGTTATTAAAAAAAAATGTTTTATTCGGAAATATTTTTTTTTTTTAAAGATTATAATTTTTTAATTGTTATTTTGGAAAATAATAACTATTTTATACTTGGAGAAATAAAAATCTAATTTTTTTGTTAACTGAAATTATTATTATTATTATTATTATTATTATTATTATTATTATTATTATTATTATTTTTATTAAATTATTAATTATTGTTATTAGATAACCAAAGAATAAAATAGAAATTAGTTTATTTGACAGAAAATCATACAAATTCAATATTATAATTTAGATTTTTATTGACATTTTATTTCGATACAAATTTTGTGTTTGACTTTAAAAAAAAAAGAAATGTCAAATGTGTTTTGATATCTTCAGACATAAGCCAGACGTAAAAAAGTAATTTTACCGATATTTGATCTTCATCTTCTACTTTATCTTTTTTTTCTGCTACTTTCTTCTGAAAGCACATGTTCCTAAAGAGTCTTAGTGCAATAAAAGAGAGAGAGAGAGAGAGAGAAAAAAAGAGTACTTACAAACTTGTAATTGTCGCGGAATGCAGTCGTCCTGGAGAGTAATGCAGCTCGACCGGTTCCCAGGAGTTGTATGAGCTCACGTCAAAAAAGCCTGACGTTTGCAATGCCATTTTCACAAATCATAGAATGCTCACAACATTGTTATAGAAATTAACTACAAATATGTGTAGTATACCTATATAGTAATGAGAATTCCTTTCATTAAAAACTATATCTTCATTTAATACCTCTATATACAACATTTATCTAAAGTGTCGCATATAATTTCAAAAAAAAAAATTCACCTCCTTTATCGTAATTTCAAAATTATTCGAGAAAATTTTGCTTCTTCCTAAAGTATTTATGTTTAATTTATTAATAATCTTATGCACATTTATCCAAAGTGCTACAATTTAAATTGGAAATTTTGCACCTTTTATCATTTTTTGAAATTGGCATTTTTATTTTATTGAAATTATTTAATATTTATTTTATTGAATTTTAGATATTTTAATGTGTCATAAATAAATTAATTAATATAAATACAGATAGAAATGTTTATTATCGTTTAAAAAAAGTAGATATTTTTTTGTTTTTACTCTATTTATTTTTCTATGTTTTTCTAAGATGATTTTTATGGTCTTTTTTCTTTATTTTTAGAAATATATTTATATTTCTTATATTATTACTATATTTTTCTAGACACTTTCCCAATAACGGTAGAGAGAAGAATTTTTATGTCTTTTGAAAGACGATTATTTATTGAGATTGATATTTTTCTTTGGCAGAGAAAAAAATTTATTGAGAAAGAGTTGAACTTGGTTTAAAAAATTTTATTTATTTTATTCATAAACGAGACAAGCTCTTTCGTGCAAATAGTTGTCCGAAGTTTTAATAGTTACACAGGTACCAATAATAATAATAAATACTATTTTTATAAATAAGTTGCTAATGACACTCATTTCATTAAAAAAACACCATTTCTTAAACCAAGATTTTGAAAATCAATTTATCTGATAAAGAAATTAATTCTAAGACACTGAAAAAATGGAAGGAAATAAACGTATCAAAAGGGAATGTAAATTAAAAATTGAAATCCGTCTTTATTGTCAAAAGTTTCTAAATTTTATTATAAATTAAAATTAATTAAAGTAAATGAAAATAAATTGATTATAATATTGACAAATACATTGAGATTCAATATGGCGATGCTACTCTCCACTTGCGAACGCCAAGGTCACCGCTAGATGGCAGTTTAGTTCTTTCTTGGAATTTCTCCTGCCATCTGGTGGTGACCTTGGCGTTCTCAAGTGGAGAAATTAAATCACCATTTTATTCCTCAAAAAGTTTTCTATAATAAAAAAATGTTATTGTAAGAGTAATATAACTTTTGATACTATTTTTTATTTCTAAATTCAGTCCGAGGTTTATATTAATAGTAATGAATATAATAATAATATTTAAATATTAATTTAATAATTAAGTCAAGGAAAACAAAGTTTCATTCACGTGCTAATATTTTCAATACTAATTAAGCTGAGAATTAATATTCGTGGGCGTGAATAATATCATTTTTCGTGGGCGACATATTATAATTAAAAAATATTATTGTAGAAAATAAATATGAAAAAGATTTAATTTTCCAGTTAATTTGACGAAAAAGATTTATGTTAAAAAATTTGTTTTTCTTTTTTTTGACAAGAGAGATTTTATATGCGGGTGTCGTTAAATTTTTTTTTTTTTTTTGCTTCTCGCAATAATTATAAATTAATCTATAAATATAGTTTCTAGTTTTACGTGGATCGGTAATTATGTCAGCTAAATATAATGAATTTGTGTAAACAGAAAGTGGGAAGACGGCCAATTTTTTTTGACAAAAGAAACAACAAAGTAATTCACTTTCATCTTTGAAGCTTTGAAAAAAAATAAAAAACTATGTGTATTATTCATATCATTTTTATTTATTCTTTATATTGTAAATAGTATTAATTTTTTTATTTCCTATTTTTTAATCAATTTTATTTTTTCGCAAGTCTCAATACCTTGTCAATCGTAATCTTTTTTAAATTTAAGCTTATAATAGAATTTTCTCGTAATAAAATATAAGATCCGGAGAGTCTAATTATTTTTTTGTTTTATTTTTTCTCTATTTTGTTTCTTATTTCCTGATATGATTTATTTTTGCAATAATACGCATACCAGACTGTGTGTATATAATCTTATAATAATTAGAAAGTGTTTTTATAGTTTCTTTATAATATTTTTCATGCCCGCACATATATTATTATTAAACTATTTATTATTAAACGATTTTACCTTTGAAAATGACTAAAATATAATGTTAAAAATTACTGTTAACAAATAATAATTATTCGTAACCTTTTCTATGTATCTAGACTTATTATCCAGACTGTATATGTATATATATAGTAAAACTTGTCTTTTTCATTTAAAATTTCTATATATTCAGGGAAAAGATATCTTAGCTCTAGAAAAATGCACTTTCACGAGAAAATATCTTGTTTCTCTGGATTGAAAAAATTTTTCCTATTATTGGTTATTAAATTGTTATTTATTATTATAATTATAATATAGGTATATTAAATTGCCAATTGGGAAAATTTATCAGTAATTATTAGGCGTTATTATCATTAACATAGTAAAATATTATTTCTTCATTATTATTTTTTGCTATTATTTTAATTATTATTATTATTTTATTTTTATAATTAATTATTATTAGTAAAAGTATTTTTATTTCTATTATTATTTATGATCTTTAGGCGTTGGGGATCGAACCACTGACCCTAAGTTCCACTCACTATTTCACGTGCGTTAACGACTAAGACCATTACCGTTATTATCATTTTTTTTAAATTATTTATTTGTCCTTTCTTGAAACTGTTTTCTTTTTAATTTACAATAAAAGACAAAAAACCGTTTTTTATATGATATTTTATTACAAAATAATTACTAATTATAATTGCTCGGCGAAAATTTATTATTGATATAGAAAAATTTTATGACAATCTTATGAAATTATATGCTCAGCAAGTAATTCAATCTCGAATAGTGAAACCAGTTTTATTACAATATTTCTGTATCATATTTGATTGAAATAAAGAGAAAAAAAAACAAATGCGGTTGGAAAGCCGTTACACGTTCAAGTCGATATCAAATTTAAGAAAAGAAATGAGATGAATCCTATGAATAAATTTTATCTGATAGACAAATATTATTATCTCAACAATATCAAGATTGTGACCTAAAAATTTAACTCCATAATTTCTATAATGTCTGTTATATTGCATTTTTATTTGCAAACACGATTTTTCTGTAATTTCTCTACTTATTTTGTGGAAATTTTTCCTTTGCTTCTATATATTTTTTTTATTTTGACATCTGATAGAAATTTTTTTAAATGAAAATAAAATCCAATAAAAAATGAAAGAAAAAGAAAAAAAGAAAAGGAAAAATAAAGTAAAAAAATAAGAAAAATAAAATAAAAGGAAAGGAAAAATAAAGTAAGAATAAGGTACAAATAAAGTAAAAGTAAAGTAAACGGTAGAAATGAAATAAAAATAGAATAAAAAAAGCAGAAATGAAATAAAAAGAAAATAATAGAATGTGTGGCGTAGCCGAGAGGACAGCGCGTCAGTCGTTAAGTCCGTAGGTCCTTGCTTCGATTCCCCGCGGTTGTCTAATTTTTTCTAATGCAATAAAACTAAAATTTTACTAAAAATAATATAAACACTTTTAAATGAAGGAGAAGAAAAATTTATTTACAACTAAACAAACTTTTATTTACAAAGAAGTATTCAAATTTAAAATTACAAGGAAGTATTCAAATATTGAGTTACAGAAAAAAATATTAAAATTGTAAATTGCAAAAAGAGAAAAAAAATTGTCTCGATTGGAAAGTGTGATTCGCGCACGCCTCCGCGAAATTGAGTCAAAACAAAAGTCTCTGTAAGAGTCCTGACGATGAAAATCCTTGATCCTCTCTTGACTTGCGAAAAAAAAAGTCGATGAACCGTTCCCTGTCTGTGAAGGAAGGCGTGTCGGTCGATGACATCACTTTTGTTGATGACCTCATCGACCTTTTCAAGTTTCTCTATAGCATTATAATACACAATAATGTTGCACTAGGTCCTTTTGCTTATATTGAAAAGCCACCAAGAAAATTGACTCTCTTTCAGTCTCTTGAAACGATTTGTAAAACGAGAATATAATGATTAACCGAGCCGGCTTTTTGATTACTTGATTAATACAATTGCTTTCGTACATGATCAGTATCGCCGCTTCCGCTCTGAAAAGTCATTAGTCCATTGGAAAAACAAAAAGAAAAGTACTTTTTTCGATTTTATATTCAAAATTTTAATAATTATTTTTCTAAATTAAAAATAATAATAATAATTGAAAATATTTTATTGAATATAAAATCGAAAAAGTAATTTTCTTTTTTAAATCATTTATTGGAAAAAAAACTTCTTAGTTTTTTTTTTTTTGAAAGTGCTTTAAAATGTTTAGAGTCTTTGAAAAAATGCTTTAATACGTTTTTTGTATGCAGCAATAAAAATTTATTAACCAAATAAAATGCGGCTAAACATTTCGTCATTATAACTGTTTTGAATAAAATTATTTAATATTTATTTGCCTGGCTAATTTCGATTGCGATTTTTTTAATTATAACTATATCGCGAGAGGAAGATTTATATATTATAATTTTATTGAAATTTTGTGGATTTTTTTCCACGATTTACAGATTCTATAATTAGCTGGTTTATTATGTGATTTTTGTGTTTAATTAGTAGTTTTTTTTTAATTTGCATAAAATTGTGTGTTGAATTCTTGTTGGTGTTTTGTAAAAGCAATGGTTTATTTAGCAACGATTTAATCATAAATTGCCATTGTGGAATGTGGTACTCGCTTCGTAATCGGAATAGATTACATTCCAATCGAATTAAGCTAATTCAAAGTCACTTTTCTTTTTTTGTCATAGTAATTTTTTGAAAAATTTTTAATTCAATTTAGATTTAGAATTTTTTTTATTTCAATAGCAATTGTAGAATATTAATTAAATGGTTAGATTTTGAATTTCGCGCCTAAAAGTTGGTGAAATTGCCGCCTAGATGGCATGAAAATTCACTCACAAACGGAATGATGTTTTCTACATTCTGTTTGTGAGATGATAAATTATTGAAATGATACAATTTCTTGACAAGTTTTATTCTTGATTTCGGTAAAAAAAATATTCAGTTTTTCTTATTATGACAAAATAACTTAAATTCTAAATTCTTATCAATTTGAATTATTTTCTAAATTTTTAATTAGAATTCTTTTTTAAATAGAAAATTTATTTTAATTAAATTTTATACAATTTCCAATGAATTTGAAATTTAAATACATATTTTTAAGTTTTAAGAGAGAATTTCCCTTTATTAAAAAACAAATTAATTAGAATTAAATTTTTTTTTTGTTCAATAAATGTATGTAAAAATATTTTTGTATTCTTCCCCTGAAATTTTAAATAATTTTAATTTAAAAACTTTTTGAAATTTATCTATTTCAAAAAATTTATATTATAACACATTTTTAATATAATTCAGTTTTGATCTGAAAATGTGACTGACATTAATTTTCAAATAAATTTTTTTAAGAAGTTCCACAAAAATTCAGTTATTTAAATACAAAAGTTAATAATTACTGGAATAATTGATTTTATCTTAAAATATTTTCAAAATAAATTAATTTTTTACCCATTTTCTTAAAACATTTGAAAATATTTGAATTGTTTTGAAGAATTTCTTAGAATTGTTCTTAAATAAAAAAATTTTGTAGGTTATTAATAATTTTATTATTAAAGTATGTTAAAAATTTTCTTAAAACTCTGTAGGTTATTGTATTTTCTTTAACTTAAAATGTTTTTTTAAACTTTTTAAATTTTTTTCTTAAAATTGTAAAAAAACCAGAATATATTTGAATTGTTTTGAAAACTTTCTTTAAATTTTTGTATATTATTGATTTTGTTAAAAATTTTGTAAATAATTATTTTATTACTAAAGTTTATTGAGATATTGTTAATAAATTAAATTATTTTGAAGAATTTTATCAAATTTTTCTGAAAATAATTAATTCTTTAAATTTTTTGAAAAAAGTGTCGTTTTTTCTAATAATTGTGAATAAAAATTTTAAACTTATATTTTACTTATATTTTATTTTTAAAAATAAGTTTTTAAACTTAGTTTTCTCAAATTCTCAAAATAAGGGCGCGTTCATGAATGATGTCACACTTTTGGGGTGAGGAGGTGGTGACTTGACTATACTAAACGTGACTCAATGTATTTTTTACATGTGAAATTTCATGAAATTGCGTGCCATCATTTGTGAAAGCCCCCTAATAGTTAGTGCTTGTTAGTTATTCTAGGTAATTAAAAATTTTATTATTGAATATCATTAACAATTTTTTTTTGAAATATATGAATTCTTATAAAAAATTTTATTAAAATTTAAAAATATTAATTTTTTTCCAAAATGTTATTAAACTTATTAAAATTGTATTAAAAATAATTGAATTTTCACAACGGATTTTATTACATTTTTTTATATAATTGATTGCCTGTGAGAAATTTTATTAGTTTTACAAATAATTGAATTCTAGCAATAAATTTTATTTTATTTTTTATATAATTGATTTTCTATGGAAAATTTTATTAGTTTTTTTTCAAAAATAATTGAATTCTTGTGAACGATTTTCAAACAAATTTTCGAAAGTAAAACAATTTTTTTTAGGATTCAGTCTGGAAAGGTGACCTAAACTTATTTTTTACTTTCGAAGTGAATGAAAGCAGTGAAATTTGTGTAATTTCGATCTCTAAAACCCTAAAAAATAGTTTTCGATGATGAGCGTCGACAATAACTTATTCAGGGACATAATTTTTGAGAATAATTCTTTAAATTTCAACTATTAACAGATTTAAATTTGTGTAAATTTTCAAACAAGAAAAAAAGAATAAAGTTTCTTTTAGTGTCATAAATTTAATAAAGTATTCAAATAGCAGATAATCGTAAAGAAAGTAGTAAAGTTAGTAGATGAGTACGAAGCCTGCTTTTAGCGTCGACAACAAGAAACTTTTTTGATTCTTAGCGTCGACTAATTTATATGATTAATGCATCGCATCCTCTTGCGGAACCCAAAAGCCCGTCGCGGTCGTGGTAAAAAAGGAAAAACTTGTTTCGAAAATTTTAGAACAGATCTACTCTGGACCCCCAAGAAAAGAATACTTATCAGCGTCGACGCTAACTTAGACCTAATAAATCTTAACGCTAACACAGACCTAAATAAATCTTGTTCTATGCAAAAGTCGAATCATATTATCAAGCAGAAACATCAAATATTTGAAATATTTCCCAACAGTTTAGAATATATTTATAGATTTTTCATTCGCGATCATGTAATGGATTTTACGATGGTTCGTTGGCCCGCGGTACGCAATAAGATTACGTTAACGGTTACGCGATTTTACACTTGCCAGGGTGTGCTTTTGATGCCCCTTCTGCATACGTGAGTGATCGCGAAAATTACAGGGCAGTTAGTATTTAAAGTTTAAGGCCGGCTGAACTCGTTCTTGATAAGCGTTCCAGCATAGAGTTGTTTGTGTATTATTATATATAGTAAAAGAGTGCTTTGAGCTCTTATGTGGCCATTATAATGTATGCATACACAAACACAAACACACATACACTCAGTTTATGTAGAGACGAGAGCGTATATCCAGAACTCCCTTTTATTCATTTTGGTTTCTTTAATTTCCATGCATGTTGTGTGCCGTTACAGTAATCTTCCTAGTCAAGATAACTGTACGAGCAAAATATCTTGCTAACATTTTCTTATGTGGAGATAATGCTACATTGTCTTAATCGAGATCATGTGGATTTGGTTCTAGTTTGGATTTATGATTATGAATCCGGAAGAGTTTGAACTTTAGAATGGATCTTCTTCTCAATGTTTAAAAATTGAACTTAATTTTTAAGAAGTAGAGATGTTCTTAAGTTTTCGGAATTACTTTTGATTGTTTTTCATGAGGGACTTTTGAGTCCTGATGGTCCTAATTTCTGGATTAGCACACACTGTAAAAAGAAAGGTATCAATTTTGGTACTAAATCGTAATTTTTCTTCTATTTTAATACTGAAATCAACTTTAATTTAGAACCTTTTTTTACAGTTGTAAAAAGAATCATTTTTTCGGAACAAAACACAAATTCTTTTCAGAAACAAAAGCTGCTGGTTGGTTCCAAATAGTGACAATTCTGTCAGAATTGTATAGAACGTCGCAAATGCAGGCTTTGCATCTCATCTATTAAAATCTACTATTTACTATTTTTTACGTTATGTTACTATTCAAGTACATTTTTTAGCTTTCATCCACTAAAAGCTATTTTTGTCATTTTTTTTAAGAACATCCACTAATTTAAATTCACTAATACTACATACAGTAAAAAGTAAATCTTATTTTAAGTACTGTCTGAAATTAAACAAGCCCTGAAAGTAATGTCAGTCTTAATTTAAGCTCGACTTAAGTGAAAATAAGGATAAGAAATCTGAATTTAAATTCAACAAAAAAATAAGATTTAAAATTAAATAAAAGCTGTCTTAAAAATGTTGCATCATAAATTAAGGTACCTTTCATGGCTGAAAATAAGACTTTCTTCTTACTGTGTAGAAATTAAAAAACTATTTCAAAAAATTATAATCAAATTCTTTAAAACGGTTCAATTGTTTAAAAAAAATATATTCGAAATTGCACGAAAAAAATTTTCACCTGGAACAACTACAAATTTCACTATATTAGCGAAAATTGTTGTTATTGTATATAATTCAAATGCTTTCACTAATAATAAAGTTCTTCATGGAAATTTTAAATAAATTTTTTTGTAATAAGTCTATTATTTTTTTACTTTTTAGATTTTAATAAAATTCTTCCCAAGAACTCGATTATTTTTAAAATTAATAAATTTCTTTTTTGAAATTCAATTAGTTTACAAAATTGTAATAAAATTGTTCGCAAAATTTACTTATTTTTATAAATAATAATATACCTACTTTTTGGGAATTTTAATTATATTTTTAAAAAATTTAACAAAATTGCCACAGAGACATTCAATTATTATCCAAAAATTTTAATAGAATTCTTTGTAAAATTTAATTATATTTAAAAAATATTTGCAATTCAATGATTATATTACCAATGATTAAAATTTTCAAACATAATTCAATAATTATTAGAAAAATTTTTTGTAAAAATTTCCGTAGGAATTGAATTCTTTTTATGAATAAGTAATAAATACTTCTCTGGTATTCTATTATTTTTAAATAAGAATTTTTATAAAGAAAGAATTCATTTATTTAAGAATTGTTAGTTAAAATTCTTGTAAAGAATTAAATTATTTTTGTAAACATTAAAATTCTTTCAATAATAATACAATTCGACGCAGGAATTAAATTTATTAACAGAATAAGAAAGAAGTACATATGTTTTTCTGAAATTTTGGAAATAGTCATGAAAATAAAAAATACGAAATGGAATTTTTGTCTGTATTGTAAAGTCTCTAAAACGATTTTTTTTGGTCATCAAGTTTAATTTTTGAATAGCTACTACTTTACTACTTTTTTTTAGTTTGAAAGCTAATTTTTCGCCACTTTTTCAAAATTAATTATCGAGTGCAAAATCTGCAAATGAAACATTTATTCTTAGCACGATTTCTGCTCTGACTTTCACTCAAAAATTTCACCCGAATTATCAAAATAAACCAAATTTCACTGTTATTTCTCAAATTCTTATTCTAATTTTTGCACCGAATTTCATCAGAAAATATCCCGAATTTATATAAATATGAATTACTTAATTACAAATTACTTTTTTGATAGCAAGATTCGGACTCTAAAATTGCAAAAAATGTATGTTCTGATCCTAGGATCAAGAGTAATCAGTTTTTGATTTGACTCCCGACGTAATAATAGAAAACTCATCATCGCTTTCTAGAGTTTATTTTTTTTTCTTTTCCGCTAACGGAATAAATTATAGTTTAAAAAAATAAACAATAGATGACGTTAGGCAAATAATGTGCATAATATATTTAGGCCATAGTTGCGTTGCGAACAATTTCGCTTTCTTATCATACATTATTGTGTGCAAAGGCATTACGCGAATAATTTTTAACCGGAACTTTATAACAATAAAGAAATTTAGAAACCGGAAAGTTTGCAAGTTGATTTTACGAAAATTATGTCTAAAGGAAAAGGAGTGAGTTAAAAAATTTTAATATTATATTTTTTATACATTTCATAAAGAAATATTTCAAAATTATATTGTCGTGGAATTTTTTCTTAACATTTTATTTTCAATATTGTGGAGAAAAAAATAGTAGTTATACAAGGGAAGGGGATCGAATTAATGTTATTAGTTTCTAATAGTGATAATTTAATAATAATAATAATTATTCAGTAGTTTATGTTTATGTAACGTTTGAAGTTTTTCAACGTTTAATTTTCGTATTTATAACCATCACACACTGTTCTTTTGTTATCGCTAAACTGTGAAATTGTTGTTAAATATTTTCCTACACAACATTGATAAGTGTATTTTTACAGAGTGTCAGTTTCTTTTTTTCTTTAATATAATAATGTTGAATTCAATTGTCACGTATGCCGATTCACATTTTTTTATTTTAATATAAAAACTTATTATATTTTAATAGTATTAATTATTTTTTCCAATATTTACAATTTATTATCATTTTTTTGGGGGTATTTTCGTCTATTTTTTGTTTTATTATTTTTATTCGTAATTTTGTATTACTTATTTATTACTTTTTATTTTTTTCATATATTTATTTTTCTTGAATTTGTTTTTCATCTTTTTTATTTTTTCGCACCTTTTCTTTTATTTAATTTATGCACGAAAAAAATCTTTACCTGGAACAACTATAAATTTCACTAAATTAGCGAAATATTTAGTTATTGCAATGAATACTTTTGCTATTTTAGCGAAAGTTATCGCTGTTCCAGTTAAAGGTTTTTTTTGTGTACATTTATAAACGAAATTTATTTATTATTATTTATTATTTTCTGCTATTTATTTACTTATTTTATTTATTTCTTATTAGTTTATAGTTTTTACGAATAAATAAATCAATTTATTATTATTTGATTTATGATGTTTTAACGTATTTTTAATTTATTATTTTCTGGTATTTATTTTTAATCATTCATTATTCATTTATTAATTATTTATTATTTACTTTTCATTTTATTTATATATATTTCTTTCGCTAATGTTTAGATATGCAAAAATTATATAATATTGCAACTGTGAGAATTGAGAGTGAATGTGAGTTACTGGATAAAAGTAATTGTGAGATTTTTGTCAGACTCGATCACAGAACATTATAACATAACATTCCTTTGTTTCTGTAAAGTTATTTTATTACTTTCTTTTAAATTATAAACTCAACTTAAGCTTCGTGGCCTGAGACATCATTTTTAATTTTAAAAAAAGTAAATAATTAAATAAAAAATATAATATAACTTTAATTATTAATTTTATTCTTATTGCTATTGTTGCACTAAAATAATTATTTGATTCAAGTAAATATTTATTTGACAATAAACAATTGATTCAAATAATTTTTTCTTCGGTGTTGTATTATTTATTATTATTCTCATTAGTTTCATTATTATTGTTAGTAATATTATTACCTGTTATTATTATTATCATTATTACTATTATTATTATTACAAACTTTTATTTTTACTTATGAACTGAATCATTTGTTTATAATTTTGAATCTAGAAAAAAATTGACTGATAAAAAAAGCATTTTAAAAGAAAATTATTTTTTTACTTACAGAAATTGAATATTAAAAATTTTTTAAAGTAAAGCATATAAAGCCTTTTTGTTAAAAGTATTTGTTTTTTGTTCTTAACAAGCATTTTTGTTATAAATATTGTTTTACCTATAAGAATTTAATCATTTGTTTATAATATTTTAAATTGAGAAAAATAAAAAAATGAATAAAAAGATTTTTGTTAAAAATATTTTTTTTGTTAAGAATCATTAGTTAGAAATATTTTTTAGGTAAAAATTTAATCATTTGTTTATAATTTTAAATTGAGAAAAAAATGGATTGAAACATTTTTTGTTAAAAATGTTTTTTTTTTTTATTAATAAGCATTTTTGTTAGAAATATTTTTATTTGTACCTAAGAATTGAATTATTTATTTAATAATTAATACTAATTTTAAAAGTAAGGAAAAAATTTCTTACAGATAGAGTATGCGATTTTTTTAAGAGAAGAAAAAATATTATTTTAAACGCCTATCTGTATAATGTACACGCGTATTGTTATATCCGCATTGTTGTATATAGAATACATATATATCTTTGAATCAAATCGGAAGTCCTAACAGCGCTTTCAATGCACTCCACCTACGCAAAAGCAATTAGTATCATCCGTGTGGTGCAGCATTAAATGCATTCTGTTTTCCTCCGTCTTCAGTCTTTCTCGAACCTCCTCTCGTTACGGAACTGACCTCGTCTCGTCTTTTGACATGAATTCCTTCTTTTCCCCAATACAATCGCGCTGGATTATTATAAACAAAAATCTCTTTTTTCATTATGACAAGTATGTTATTGTTGTTTCTGTTTTTTTTTTTTTTTTTTTTTTTGTGAAAAATGTGCGCGATAATTTATTTTGTGCATGATGAGCGAAGTGTTTCTCTTCGATTATTATTATTCGGGGAAAAAAAAATTTATTTTTCAAATGAAAATTTTCATTAATTGTTAATTTAATTTAAATATTAAATTATTACCAAAAGGAATTTAATTGCAATTTAATTTAAATGTAAAAAAATAATTTGCAATTTGATTTAATTGTAAAAAAAATTATTTACAATTTATATTAATTGTTAAAAAAATTATTTACAATTTAATTTAATTGTAAAAAAAACTATTTACAATTTAATTTAATAGTGAAAAAAAACTTTTCCCTAAAAAAGAATTTAAACGTATCCAAAAAAATGTTGATTAAAATTTAATATAAATATAAATAAATTATAATTTGTATCCAAAGTCGGGGTGTTATAAATAGAAAAATAAATAAAAAAGAATAAAAATCCGACAGATAATATTTGATAATTTAAACAAATAATTAATAATTATTATAGTTTTTTTGAATAAATAATTAAAAAAGTATAAAATTCCGATAGAAAATGTTTGATAATTTAATAAATAAATAATGCATTTATTCATTAATAAAAAATATGGCCTCTAAAAAATAAATAATTAAAATTCGATTTAAAAAATAATTTTAAAAAGTCAAGAAGTAATATTTAATAGTTTAACTGTTAATTAATGAATAAAGAAATTAATAATTTTAATTTTACAATGAATAAATTAAGAAAAGAAAATTTTAATAAAATAAAAATTTTTTTCCTTTGTCAGAAAAGTGAAAATTTTTTTTTAAATTTAAATTCTAATTCGGCATTGCCCTGAAAATTTGGAACATAAAAAAAGGAGAAATTCATTAATTAAATTTCGAATAAAAAATTAAATTTTATTATATATTTGGTGTTGTAGAAATTAAATACATCTTTTTCACGCTTAGAGGAATTAGCAGAGAAAAAATTGTGGACTCTCTTAATGGAATTAGATGGAATTTAGTTTGAAAATATTTTTGCGTGTTTTGTTGGCCTCTGTGTGTGAGGAAACGTTTTATAGTTTGTAATTAATTGTTTTGTCACTCAGAGCGTGACTGATTAGTCTCTCTTTTTTTATTTTTTTGTGAATCTGCTTGTATAAAATGACCATCATATCTCGATGGTTTCAATGACAGTCGGTGAAATCATTGACCTGAAAAAAACTACAAAAGTTGACCGCAGTTATTTTTCAAGTGTACAACGCAAAGAATTATTTTTTTTTGTTCAGCATCTCAATGTAATTTAGAAAATGTAAAAAAATGACTTACAATTATTTTAAATTATTTACAATTATTGACAAAAACTTATTTACTAATTAATTTACTAATTTATCGAGTGCAAAAAGTGGAAAGAAAATACTTCTTGAACTTTAAAGGATTGTTAAACAATTTTTTTTAAAAATTAAATGTTCTTTTTTTATTGTTTTTTATTTAAAGTAATTGAAAAATAATAGCAATGAAAATGTAAATTATTTTATAAAAAAATAAAATAAATACAAATAAACGAAAATTAAAAATGGAGAAAAGAAAAGAACAAAAATAATTATAATAAAACCTGAAAACAGGGAAAATTTCTCGGGAAATATAAATAATACAAAAATAAAAAAGAAAATAAAAACAAATAAATAATTTGTAAGAATGAAAATAGTGAAAAGTTATTAAATTAGTCGAAGAAAAAAAGAAAAGATGAAAATTTTCCAAGCAAGAGTGGACAGTATTTTGTTTCTTGCTTTATTTTTTATTTTCTTTTTGCTTTGAGAAAGATATTATTTTATTTTGCAGTGTGATTGCGTGATTTATTGTTAGAGGAATTTACATTCTTTTTAATGTTGAGAATGGAATGTAAATTCGTGCTTCAGAAATGATAATACTCGCAGATTTTATTTTATCGTTTGTAAAATATTGTTGAAGAATTATCTAAAAATGATGATGATTATCATTAAGTGTATGCGATGACCGTATTGACAGAAATAATTTTTATTTGAGTTTTGTTTTTTCATTTTTTTTTTTGCTTGTGCGCGTCGTGCGTGTTTTTTTTATAAAAAAAAAAGAAAAATACAGAGAAAAGGAAAAAATGAAATAAAAGAGACTAAATGGAAAAATTGAATGGTAACAAGGACGTTTGAAAACGCATTTATTTTCAGTTTGCAAGGACTTTTCCTGTATTTTAACTTGTTTATTTATATGCAGTTAGAATTTTTTTAATTATTTAAAATAAGAAATATATTTGTCGTTCTTTTAATACTTTAAACTTATTTATTTATTTATTTCTTAAATGTTAAAAAATGGTTTGCAAAATTTTGGATAAATATTGTGATAAATGCACTGAAGGACATATTTTGCTTTTAGAAATTAAAAATATTCTGCTAATTATTAGAGGCCTTATTTATTATAACAACTATTTTATTATTAAAAAATAATTTTGCTGATTATTAAAAAAGTATTTTGTTATAAGAAAATATTCTGCTGACTATTAAAAAACTATTTTATTATTAGAAAACATTCTGTTATTATGAACGAACATTCTGCTAATTATTATGAATTATTTTTTATTATAAGTAATCAACTATTTTAGTGTTTAAAAAAATTCTGATGATTATTAAGAAACTATTTTGTCACTTAAAAATATTCTTTAATTAAAAAATATTCAAAAAAAATTCTCTGCCATAACTAATAAAATCTATTCTGTTATTAGTAAATATTCTGAAAATTAATTAAAAACTATTTCATTATTAAAAACATTTTGTTATTATTAAAAACTATTTTGTTATTCAAAAAAATTCTTATAATTATTTAGAAGAAAATTCTACTGAATATGTAAATAAATATATTCAATATTAAATATTTAGCGAATAAAATAAATAAATACCTAATTAAAAAAAATAAAAAATAAATAAATTTGAATTATTCTTCAAAATAGTTTAAAAAAATATTTTTGTAAATTACTCACCGAATTTTTATAATTTAAAAAATGTTTTAAACTTAAAACAACTAAAATGTCAAAAAGAATTGAAAATAGCTGAAATAATTAAACAAAATAAATTTAATAAAAAATCTATAGTAACTATAAAGAAAGTAAATTAAATAAAAAAATTAAAAATTACCAAAAAATACTAAAATTACTAAATACTAAAATAATTTTTTATTATTATAGTTCAATAAGTTCAACTGATTATAATAAACAAATTTAGTAATTTTTGAACAATGAAAATTTGAGATTCACTTCGATAAAATTTGCGTATTCATTCTGTGAGTAAATATGAATTTTTTCAAGTGGAAATTTTTTGCCTGAGAATAGCCTTTGGAACATGTTAATCAGATATTCTTAGAAATTTTTTCTTTTTTTTTTATCTATTTTTCAACATCAGGTTTACACCAGGTAGTTTAGAATCTCGCACAGAATTTTAGGATCTAAATAGTGAAGGTTCAGGATATGATTTTCTCTTCTCTTAAAATGCATTTTTGAATTTGAATTTTTTTCCCAAATATTTATTATTAAAAAAAATATATTGTGTCACTTATTAAAAAAAAAATTTACAATGTTTCGAAATGTTAGATCATTTCTATTGCCGACAGTAATTTTTAAAAATATTTTTTATTGAAAAAATATTTATTCTTTCAAATAAAGTTAAGTGGAAATATTTGCAGTGAAAATATATTTACAGTAGGATTATTTGAAGTGAAAATATTTACAGTGAAAATATATTTACAGTAGAAATATTTGCAGTGAAAATATTTATAGTATAGAAATATTTGCAGTAAAAATATTTACGGTATTGAAATTTTTTGCAGTAAAAATATTCACATTGTAAAAATATTTGCAGTAAAAATATTTACAGTATAGAAATATTTGCAGTAAAAATATTCACAGTGTAAAAATGTTTATAATAATAATGTACGATAGTAAAAATATTTACAGTGCAAAAATGTTTAGATAGTGAAAATATTTGCAGTTGAAACTTGAAATGTTTTTAGTAAAAATCTTCATAGTAAAAATGTTTGTAGTAAAAATATTTACAGTATAGAAATATTTGCAGTAAAAATATTTTCAGCAAAAATATTCTCAGTAAAAGTATTTACCAAGTAAAATATTGAATTAATTACGAAAATATTTACAGCAGTCAATTATTAAATGAAAATTTAATTGCAGTTCATGTAGCTTTGAACTTTAGGTTCGAATAAATGAAAGATTTATAATTTTTCATCACATGCAAGTAAACTCATTTTAAAGTGAAGTGATTCTGTGAGCAAAATATATGTTTAGTGAGTGGTTTTCTAGTTTTTTTTCAACTCAGAATTCCTCGAACAGGTTTTTACCTTAAAAACTTATTAGCGAAAGTATTTGAAAATTATAGATGTTATAATGAATCGTTTAAAAATGAAGAGAGAATGAAAAAAAAATTTTTTAGCCCAGAGATTTATATATAGTTTATTAATCGATTAATCATTTTAAATACAAAAATTATTAATTCATCACAATTATCACTTATTATTCTTTATTTAATTATTTTGAAATTGTACTTTTTTTTACTAAAAACTATTTTGTTAGAAAAATTAAATTTAATTAATTTCTAATTAACTACGTCGGTGAAGTTTGCAACGTTTATGATCAACGATTGAAAGAAAAAAAAATTATTTTCTACCAAAAAGAATAAAAATTTTTGTTCACAAATATTTTTTTTTGTAAATCAATATTAAAAATATTAAACGCACTATTTTTTGTACAAAAATTAATAAAAATTTGCTTAAAGAAATATTTTCCTTCAGAAATCGTTGATTATAAACGTTGTGAACTTCACCAACGTAATTAACTGATTGTTTTTGTTTGCTTCAAAGATAAATTTCATATTATTTAAATTTGCCTCTTCATTTTAGTTTCAGAAATTTTTAAAAATATTCCATACGGGAAAAAATTCGTTTATTTAAACTTTATTGGAAAATAAATTGCGTAGAAAAATTTTTAAAGTGCAACTGTTTGCAGTTATATTCTGAAAAGTAGTAAAAAAAAAAGATAAAAAAAAGTGTCGAGAATGTGTCCCTGCACTCATTTACGCAATATAGAGAAGAATTCATTTGATCACGTCATCTCGAATCATTGCTATAAATAATACGGCGTCATGTTCATTAAATGAACGACAATTATCAAAAAAAAATATTAATCTATTAACAAATTTTTACTTGTTCGATATTTTTTATCAAAATTATTTTATTTTACAATATACATTTTTTATTAGGTTTTTTTAATTATAGACTGCAAAAAGTAAAAAAAAAACAACAACGACAAAGAATGAAAAAATTTTATTTAATTTAATAACTAATCTAATTAGTAATTATTATTCGCTGAGTTATTAATTAACCTAATTAGTAATTAATCTATGAGTTAGTTAATTTACTAATGAGCCTAATTAGTAATTACTTTACTTAACTAATTTAGTTAACTAATTTATTAATTAGACTAATTAATAATTACTCTGCTAATTAAGTAATTTAATAAATGCACTTAACATTAATTACAATAACACAAAAAAAGGAAAAATGTTACTAAGTGTGAAAGTTTCATTGAAAAAGAAAAAAAAATGAAGATGACAAGTTAAATTGTACAATTTGTCGAAATATGCGCAAGATTCTGATCTTGAAAAAAAAATAAACCTAACGAATTGTCGCTGAGTAATTTGTCTGGTGCAATTTAATTAGCAAAAGTGACGAGGAACGATGTAAATGAAGCCATGTATTTAATTCATCAACATAATAAACGAAATTACGTAATTTTATCTCGAGAGTTTTCTGGAGTCAGTGACTCAATAAGAAATGCTGCTAATAGTCTTCGACTTGTTTTTGTCAAATGTGTGTGTGAGTTTAGATTTATACATAATATATTAAAGACGCATTTTCAAATTTCAAACTACGTGAACAATATTTATAGACTCTCGAAAGTTTCCTCAGAGTCGACCAAAAAAAAATTTTTATTACTATTTTGAATTTTTTAATATTTGTTAATTATATTATTTTTATTTATTATTATTTATTATTATTTAAAATTTATAATAAATAAATTTATTTTAGTTACTTTAATCTTTAGTTTTAATATTAAATTAATTAATTTCTTTAATTTTTTTAATTTGAATAAAAACTGCAAAATTTACCCTAACAAAAGTTATTTGATTAAAAAAAGCAATATTTACTTGTCTATTGTGAAATTAAAAATAAGTTTTGAACTTTAATATTTTTGTTACTTTTTTGAATTTGTATTTTATTATACACAATATTTTTTTTGTTTAATAAAAAATTAATTAAGTTAATTAATTTAAAAAATCAGTTTTTTAACGAAGAAAATCGTGAATTAAAATAATTAATTTCTTTAATTTTTTTAATTTGAATAAAAACTGCAAAATTTACCTTAACCATATTTTTTTGATCAAAAAAAGTAATATTTACTTGTCTATTGTGAATTAAAAAATTAACGTCATAAGTTTCGAACTTTAATATTTTTGTTACTTTTTTTAAATTTGTATTTTATTATACACAATATTTTTTTGTTTAATCAAAAATTAATTGTTAATTAATTTAAAAAATCAGTTTGTTATCGATGAAAATCGTAAACTAAAATTTTTTAATAAACAAAAAGTAATTTTGCAAAATATTTAAACAGAAATAAATTATTCGTTTAAAATTTTTGAATTATACAGTTTTAAAAAGAAAAATGAATGAATGATTGAATAAATAAATGAATTAATTAACTAATTAATACATTAATTAATTAACTAATTAATTAATAAATTAACTAATTAATTCATTAATTAATAAAAAAAATTAATTAACTAATTAATTAATAAAAAAAATAAAAACTAAAAATTTACGAAAATGAAAATAATTTTTTTCCAAAATGAAATTAGCGGAATTCGGAGTGAATAACCCCTTCACTGAAATATTGGGGCAGTGGGTCGAAATGAGTTGGTTCGCGCATTTTTACCATCCATGAGAATCCATTCACTATAATGTCAGAAACACTTCGCTTAACATCTTTCATTGATTACTCTCTGTTAGTAAAAACGAAAAAAAAAATTGATTAAATAGAAATAAATTTCCCATCCTATATCAGTAGTAAAAGTGTTATAATGTTTCTTTGGCGAAGAATAAAAATAAATAATAATTTATACACTAGGAAATTCAAGAGAGTGAACATGTGCGGAAATAAGGTATAATCAGTGAAAGCAACCCGGTGAAACATAGTGTTAAAGGCCTCTGAAAGTCAGTATTTTAACACGATGAATTTTAAATTAAGTCAGGAAACATTACAGTGGAAATGTCGAATCGTGGGAACAATTAAACATTGTGAAATGTAATTTCAAAAAAAAAAGAAAAAAAAATAGGAACAAAAATAGTGTCTCTAGAGAAAACTAATCAAATCAAGTCATGATTACAGAATGGGTGAGCTTTTTATAACATTTTTTTCTAGATTCGTTAATTAGTTGGATTTTATATTGAATTAACTTTGTATTAAAAAAATTAATTAAATTTATTGAATTAAAAAAATACCATCTTTATTTATCTTTCTGAATTATATTAATAATGTTAATTACATTTTTCTATATCAAATTTTTTTTCTAAAAAATTTCTCAATTTAAATAAATTTTTATTTTTTTAATTAATATTTTAATCGATTTTAATTGGAAAATTATTCTAATAAATTTCCTTGTTATTTTATTATTCATTATTCATTATTATGTTATAAATAAAATAATAATTATTATTTAAAAAAATGTATTTACTATTTTTATCTAATTTACTATTTTTATTTATTTATTCATTATTATTGTTATTATCATATAATAATATTATAACACAAATTAATTATGTATCAATATAATTAAATTAATTCTCACTGTTAATTATTCGTTTCTTATTTTTAATTCAATTTTTTTCTAATTTTATTGCAAACAAAATTTATTTAGTGTCATTTTTACAAATTATAAATTTAAATATTTTAAACTAATTGTAAGGCTTTTACAAAAATCGAAGAGAGTATTTTTTTGACGAAAAATTAATAATGATTAAATAATTATGTTAAATAAATAATAAATAATCTTTTACTTTGTATTTTTTTTTATTAATAATAATATTTTTTATTAATATTATTTATTTTCTACTGTTATATGTAATTATTTTTGTATATTTATTGCTGAAAAAAAATGTATTCGATTTAAGTAAATATTTATTTGATGACAGTCAAGTAATTGATTATTTGAGTCAAATTAATTTTTTTTTCAGTTGGTAATAATTAAATTTTTTTGTATTGTAATAATTAATGAGGTTTTTATTTTAATAGCAATGACCTTACTCAATAAAAATATTGAAATGAAAGACATTTATTAAAATTGATCTCGCGGTTGATCTTGATAAATTTGACCTTTGCAGGATGTAATTAGGAAGCTGTGTTATTTAATTGAACAAAAGTGATGTATCTATATCTAGATTTTTAGCAGACGACGATTACAATTGATTATAACTTACAATTTTCCTGTTTAAAAGAGATAAGACGAGGTCATTTCGTCCACATTCATATTGTATATATGTACGATTTGAAAGAATATAAATTGTCCTTAAACATTGTTACTATCTATCTGTTTATATACATAAACGTCAATTTAATTCATGAATCTTTTATCTGATTAATTGAATAGGTCAACTTTGCAAATTTTTACAAACTCAAGGCAACGACCTTTTTTCAAATTATTTTTTCTTCATTAAATTTTTACTTTTTGTTTTTTAAATAATATTATTTAATAAAATCAAATTTTTAATTTTCTTCTTCAATAATTCTTGGTAAATTAAATTTTGCATTTTTCTTTTCTAATAATTTTAATACAAATTTTTAATTTGCTTTTTAAATATAATTGTAATGAAATTACATTTGTTCTTTATTTTTCGATAATTATTGCAATTAAATTACATTTTTATTTTCTTTTTCAATAATTTTCATTAAATCGCATTTTTAATTTGTCCTTCTAATAAGTTTAATTATAAATTTAATTTTTACTTTAAATGAAATTTTTTCAATAAAATGTAATTAAACTACATTTTTATTTCCTTTTTCAATAACTTTAATTGAATTAAATTTTTAATTTATCTTTTTTGTAATTTTTATTATAAATTCAATACATCGGTTCGTCGATCGGCAACATTTTTGTGGATTATTGTAATTTTTTTAATGTCAAAAAGAAACCAAAAAAAATCGTTTTATTCACTTCACAAAATTGACAAAAATTCCATTACAAATTTTTTATTTTCCTGACTTTTTCTTGAAATATTTTATTATTTATTAAAATACTTGAATTATTGCGAAGAATTTTTTTTTAATTTGGAAAATAATTGAATTCTTGGGAAGAATTGTAAAAAAAGTTTGGAAAATAATTGAATTTTTCTGAAAAATTTTATAAGTTTTGAGAAAAATTGAACTTTTTGAAGAATTACATTTTTTCTAAGAATTTTGTAATTTATGAAAATAATTGAATTCTATCGAGAAATTTTATTAACAATTGTTGAAAAAATACTTTAATTACTTTCGAAAAATTTTATTCTTTATAAATATAATTTAATTCATTCAAAGAATTTTATTAATTAGGTAAATGATTACATTCTTGCGGCGAATTTTATTAAAATTGATGAAAATAATTGAATTTTTTCCTAGAATTTTATCATAATTTTTTTTAAATAATTGAATTCTGTTTGGTTATTTTATAAAAATAGTAGATATTGAAAATCATTGAAATGTGAAAAGTTTTCAAAGATAATTAAATTTTACAAAGAATTCTATTAAAAAAATTGACAATAATTGAATGTCGGTGGGAAATTTTATTAAATTTTTTGGAAAATCCAATTATTTTGAAATTTTTTTTTATTATTTATGAAAATAATTGAATTCTTGCGAACGATTTATTAGAATTTTTTTAAATAATGGAATTTCCAAGAAGAAATTTATTACTTTTAATAATAATTGAATTATTGTGATGATTATTTATGAAAATAAGTGAATTTTGAAAAGAATTGTATTGCAATACCTCAAAATAATTGAATTTTTAAAATAATTTATTTATTATTAAAAAATATATCATTAAAATTATATTTGAAACAATTAATTTCTTTCGAATAATTTTATTAAATTTTTGAAAATAATTGAATTGTTGCGGAAAAGTTTATTAAAATATTTAAAAAGAATTGAATTTCTGTTGAAAAGTTTATTACTTTTGAAAGAAATTGAAATCTTCATAAGAATTTTATGAACACTGTTTTAAATAATGAATTTTTAAATGTTATGAAATTTTTATTAGTTTAAATAATTGAATTCTTGTCAAAAACTTTATTTGGGAAAGTAACTGAATTTTACGATTATGAAAATAATTAAATTCATGCTTAGAATTTAATCAAATTTTTTTTTCAAAAAATGGAATTTACATGAAAAATTTTATAATTATTAAAAGTAATTGAATTATTGGGGAAAATAAATTGCACAAAATTTTGTTAAATAAAATTGATTTTTTTCAATATTAGCAAATTAAAAGTAGTGGAAATTCTCTAAAAAAATATTGTTTATATTCTTTGTTCGGAAAGTTAAATACCTATATATGTATAGCTAATAATTTTTTTTACCTTCTCTATTCTTTAGAATAATTAAAATTTTCGTAATGAAGTTTTTTTTTAATTGAGGTATCAGATAACAATTTTTGTGAAATTCAATTTTCCTCGTACAAGAAAGTTTAATTATTTTCAATTTTGAAAATCTGATGCCAAATTTGAAATTAGTATCGAAATTTGTTAAAGTTTTTTTTATATACTTTAAAGTTTAAAAATATAATATATTTTGAAAATTTAATTCTAATTAGTTTTTCAGTTATGTGTCATAATAAGTAATTCTTTAAAAATTACTTAAGTTAAAATGACTTGAAATTGTTTACAATAAACAGTGGACCACAACATTCCCGCGCGGATAATTTGGCTAGTATATATAAATACATAAATACATAAATACATAAATAGGAAACAAATTAATTTTTTCACTGTAGGTTATATTATATTAATATAAACTGATTTAGAACATGTGCAGTACAGGAATCCAAAAATAAACGTTTATTTTAAAAGGAAAACTTAATTTGAGTTTTATTTAAAAACTATTAAGCCGATTTATCAGCTACGGTATTTAGAATATAAATACTATTAGGTAATACGCAATTTTTAAATCTAGTTTGAATGTTGTATCTAGATTAATATTGTTTTTATTGTAATTTTAATTTTTTGTTGCTTTTTTGAAAACATTTTTGTGAACTTTTCAAACATATTACTATTCTATTTAAACTAACCTTCTGATTTTGCAACATTTGTCGTGTTTATTTAATAAAATTAATTAAACACGAAAAAAGGAGTTCAAAGTGCATTAATAACATATGTAATATTGCAGTGATGTCACTATAAGCTTACGTGCTGCTTGGGAATTTTGTTTTTAATGATAAAACATAAATAAAATTCTTGTTTATTCATTAAGGAGAAATGGGACATAGAATATGACAAAAAGTTAATGACTTTTAGATAAAATCTCTATTTTAAAATTAACGTTATGTAGAAAAGTTTAAATATTAAAAAACAACAAATTAATATTAAAAAATAATATAAGTGTTTATAAATAATTAAAAAATAATTATATTGAATATAAAAAAAATAATTGTAAGGACCCAGGCGGAAATTGACCACTGGCATCGTACCGCGCCTGTACAGACGTCGGTAAGACTGTACTGACATTCGTCCGCGAGACAACCGGATCGGTGCAGGCTTTCTACTGGAACATGACAATGTGTTGTAGTGGCTGCGCGTCCGGCTCGGTACAAATTTGATGCCGCCGAACAACCGGCGTTGTACCGGCATTCGTCCTTTCTAGCAACCGCGGCGGGCCAAATATTCTTTCAAAGACGACTCGCTTCAGGGGACCGGCGTTCTACTGGCATTCGCCCGTCTAGCCCGACTAAATTATATTTTCTATTGAAAAATAAAATAAAAAAATATTTAATTAACTATGCATGGTGCATGTTAATTAATATTTATTTATAGATCATTTCCAGCATTTTTAACACATTGTACATTTTTTTAACACATTAAAATTCTAAACGCTCGCAAGTGGGATACGAAGCCCAAGCTATTCCTAATCGAAGCACCGAAGTCTAACACGCTAACCACTACGCTATTCGCTCGCATGCGGATCTGAGCATAATAATGTCGATATGTAATACCGCTACGAAGCAAACAATAAATAATAATTTTACAAATACTTTGGAATATTTTAGCATTTTATGAATATTATGTAAATAAATCTAGTGTTTTAAAACAATATTTTAAAATTTTTATTTTTTTAATTATTCTATTATTATTATTATATTTATTTATTATTTTTATTATTCATTTTTTTATATTTATAAATAATTATCTGTATACTTTATTTATAAATATTTAAAAATTTTGATTATAACAAAAAAAATTTAATTCTTTAATTTATTTGTTAATTAATAAATAAAAATATAATTAAAACCTATTTTTTCAAATTCAATAATTTTTAAAATTGAATTTTATATTCTATTGTATTGTTAATTCTTTTTTTAATATTTAAACTTTAAACAATTCTCCTACAAAAATTTTTTACAACATAATAGATTAAAAATTTTTATTACTATAATTATTATTTTATTAATTTTTATTGAAACAATAAAACTATAGCTAAATTTTTTGCATTGTAAAAAAATCTATTTCTGAAAATTCTGAATAATGTGTTAATTAAAAAAAAATTATTTTAGAAAACATTAAATTTTTTTAGAAAAACAATGACGATAGCCATATTATTAGCATATTATTATTAATTGAAATCTTAATAATAAGAACATAAATGATATTAGTCCGCAGTCGGTAGAATGTCTGTACCGCTCGGGTTGTCAGACGGGCGAATGCCAGTACAACGCCGGTTGTTCGTCGGTATCAAATTTGTATCGAGCTGGACGCGCAGCCATTACAACACATAGTCACGTTCCAGTAGAATACCTGCACCGCTCCGGTTGCCAGGCGGACGAATGCCAGTACAACGCCGGTTGTTCGGCGGCATGAAATCTGTACCGAGCCGGACGCATAGCCATTATAACACAGTATAAATTTTGATCCGGCGGTCGGATCCGTCTTTGTACCGCGCCAGCAGACATTAACACCCGAATCGGTACAGACTGCCTGTACCGGCATTGACTCTCCAAATCAATCGGCGCGGATTCTTGACGGTTGGTTGATCCGGCATTCGTCCGACTTTTCCGCCTGGGGAATTTCAATTATTTTTTGTTTTGTAAAGAATTAAAAATATTATTATTACTATTATTTTTGTTACTGTTAATGTTGATGTCATTATTGTTATTGCTTTTATTAATTTTACTTCTCTTTAATTATTTTTGATTTCATTTATTTTCTCTAAAAAATATTTTCTTGTCATTTTTTCCAAATATCATACTTCAAAATATTTTGTAATAATGTATGATTAAATTTAAATGCTATTATTTTATATTCTATTGCAAATCTAATGTTGATGAAATAATATAAAAGTTTGATTATGAAATTTTTCAATTATGTATTATAGAATTCCAAAGTGCCAAGAGAGAAGTGAAAATAATTAGACTGCTAAAATATTTAATACCTACTTGCCCAATAAGACTAGCTTATAGGAATGTCACAGGCATAAATGATAAGTGAATTTCATTAAATAATGAGCCATCAATATACAGTATTTCCTCCTCCATCATGTATTGCATATATATATATATCTATATGAACTCCAATAAGTGAGAGTGTTAAATGAAATTAAAATAATAAAAATTGTTGGCACCTCTTTTAAAACTTCAGTACATAACAATCAATTCGCCAGTTCAATATACTTCACTCGATATTTCTATATATGAACAAAAAAAATTATAAAAATAAAATAAATCGCATACTTTAAAATGCGTTGCATAACGTTTGAATTCGTTTTTGAAATTCTTAAGGTAATTTCATGTATTTATTTTTTAACACTTTAATATTTATTTTATTTCATTTTGTAAATTTTTGTTTTTTTCTCAGTTTATTAATTTTATGTATTCGATTTTTATTTTTGAGAATTACATTTTGTCTCATTGGAGAAATATTACTATTAATATTTTTGAATGTATTAATATTTTTATCTATATTTACTGTTTATTTTCTTTTTTTTTATTAATGTACTCTTTTCATTTATTTATTTAATTATTTATTTTTTTTATAATTTACTTTTTTATTCATTTATCTAATTATTTATTTTTTTCTTTATTTATTTCTTTTTTTTATTCATTTCCTTTTTTATATATTTCCATTATTATTTATTTACTTTTTTATTTACTAATTTTTTTATTCACTATTTTACTTATTTATTTTTGTATTTATTATTTTCAACTATCTTGTTTCATTTATTTATTTAATATTATTTTACCAATTAATTAATAATATTTATGAAAGAATAAATTTCTAATTAAATCAGAAAAGGTCTTTTCCGTTTATCTTTGTAAATAAATAAAACAATAAGTAAATATTCCCAATTAATTCTTGTATTATTGAATTTTTCTATTTTACAATTTTAATATTTTAATTGTACTTCAAAAAATATTTTATTAATTTTTATTTATTTATTTACTTATTTACAAATTTATTTATTTATAATTCTAAATGTTCTATTAGATCAAAATTTATTAATTATTAGTTATAAAAAAATTGTTTAAACATATTGTAGGTAACAATATTTTTTTAGGGTTTTAAAAATATATTTTAGTAATAGTTTTAAAAATATTTCTTAATTATTTTAACAGTATTTTAATAAATTATTAATTTTTGAAAATTAACGAGTAAAATTGTTTTGTGTTTCAGCTGGACACATGGTTCGGTCGACCAAAAAAATCAGGTCGAGGGGGTGGTGGTCTTGGTCACAACACCATCCCCCGACCGAATTCTGGCGAAGATTTCAACGAAATCGAACAGCAACGTTCCATGATCGAGAGAATGGATGATGAAACTGTTAACGATCGATTTGAAGAAATGTTGGTGAGTTCCGATTGAAATTAAACTATTTTTATAAATTTTTTTTTACTCATTAATATTATTATTGTATTTTATTGAAATTTCAATTCAATTTCACTTTTGACTAAATTTATTGAAATTAAATCGATTTTCTTGAATGAAATCGAATTAATTGTAATTAATTGAAAATAAATCGAATTTATTGAAATTATTTTAAATTGAATCGAATTTATTGAAATTAAATAATTTTATCATCCTCGAGAATAAATTTTCATAAATAAAAAAAAAAAACATTTTATTCGAAATAATTAACAATTACTAAAGAAAATTTCCTTTTTCCTTCTACAGGCGAACATGAATCTGAATGAAGAGAAAAAGGAGCCACTTCGACAGCAATCGGCGGGAAAGAAAAAGGAAATGTTAATATTGCACTATAAAGGAAGTATTCAGGAGAATAAATCAAAATTCGATAAACCGGCCGATTATATACAGTACTTGGCTCAACCAGATTTAAGTGTAAATAAAATTTATAATTGTGTCGAATCACTTAGAATTGCTCTCACAAATAATACATTGAGTTGGGTGCAAGAATTTGGAACGAAAGGATTAAAACAGGTCCTTGCGACACTCAATGAATGTTACAGGAAGTAAGTTTTATTGCATTCTTTTATTTTTTTTTCTTTCATTGATTCCACAAAATTGAGGGAAATTAAAAAAAATATATATTTAATTAATTATCCATGTCACTAATTAAACAAAATGTTTTTCTCTCATTTCATTGCAGCGCGTTCATTTATTACGATAGGTAAAATTTTTCCAATTCTATCAATTTTAGCACTGATGAAACGCTATATTTTATTTATTTTGTATTTTTATTTCGTTTACTTAATTTTTATTTTATTTATCATTTTATATTTTATTTTTACTTTATTTTTTTTAATTTTGTATTTTATTTTTACTTTACTTGTACTTCATGTTTATTTTATTTTTATTTTATTTGGACTTTACTTTATTTTACGTTTATTTTATTTTTACTTACTTTTTTTTTATTTTATTTTTACGTTATTTTTTCGCTGCTTCACGATTTTTTTTTTTGCACATTATGTGTTATTTTTTTCACTTTTATTTTGTTAAAAATTTTGTCTTGTATTTATTTTATTATTAATTTTATTTTTTATTTTACGTGAGATTTTCTTTGCCAATTAAAGAACTATTAAAATTATTTATAAGTTTTTATTTGCATTGCAGTGTTGCATGAAATTTTTACTAACTTTCCAAGAAATTATTCTTAATCTTTAGAATCATTTCGTATTGTGATATTGCAAAATTATGCAATTTTACTTTTTGCCTCTTTTACATTTTTTCAAATTTAATAATTAAATTAAAAAATTCAAAGAAAATAAAATTTTAATAATTGAATTGGAAATTAAATTAAAAGCGAAATTGAAATAATTAAATTAAAAACGAAATTGGAATAATTACATTGATAGCAAAATTGAAATAATTTAATTGAAAAGAAATCAAGTATTTCATCGTAATTTACTTTTAAATTGAAAAAGAAATTGAAATAATTAAATTTTGGCAAATTAAATTGAAGACGAAATTGAAATTATTAAATTAGGAACAAAATTGAATTAATCAAATTGAAAATAAAATTGAAAAGAATTTAATGTCAAGTCTTTATAGGAATAGAAATAAAGTTAATTAATTAATTAAATTACATTGCATTTTTTATTATTATTATTTACAGTTTTGTTGTAAGTAAATTTTTGAAATAATGTTTTTTCTGTTAATTTTAGTGACAATCGATACGAACGGATACAGTACGAATGCATTCGCTGCTTAAAAGCTATCATGAATAATACTGTCGGAATAAAAGAAATGTTGGCGCATCATGAAGCATTGACGATAGTCGCCAGATCTTTGGAGCCAAGTAAACCGGCAGTAATGTACGAAGTTGTTAAACTTCTTGGCGCAGTTTGTCTCATTTCGAGTGACAGCCATAAAAAAGTATTAGACGCTATCACAATGAATGGAGAATTTAAAGGTCGCGAACGATTTCAGCCAATTGTTCAAGGACTGATGAATAAGAAAAATGAGAATCTAAGGGTAACGATCCCACTTTTATTACAACTCATTTTTTTTGTACTTTAATTTTTAATATTAAATATTTATGTATTTAATCGTCGTTCAAAATTGAACAAGGATATTCTTATTACTTTATTACTTTTTTAATTTAAATTCTATTTTTACAAAATATTTTTATTCAATAAAAATTTTTTTACTAAATGTTCAATTTAGATATTTTTTTACTAAATATTCAATTTGAATTTTTTTCCTTTCAGTCTAGTAGTTTTTTAAAAATATAGCAATAAAATAAAATGTATTATTTTATGAATATTGATTGAAATATTTCGTTCATTTGAACGTTCAAAAGCTGTAGGTGAATTATTCTTTAAAATATTTTTTTGGTGCAGGTCGTTTGTCTACAATTGATAAATTCAATTATTTCATCTGCCGATGATTTGGACTTTAGATTGCATTTGCGAAACGAAATAATGCGAGTTGGATTGGCTGATATTTTGGATACGTTGGAGGGCGATGAATCTGAGGATTTAGCGACTCATTTGAAAATTTTCAACGATTATAAAGAAGAGGATTATGAGGAGTTTGTCCAAAGATTTGATCACGTACGCCTTGAATTGGACGATGTTAATGATTGCTTCGAGGTTGTTAAGAATATGGTTATGGACACAGTCGCTGAGCCTTATTTTCTCTCAATTTTGCAGCACTTGTTATTTATTCGAGACGATTCCCTAGTACGGTCAGTAGTGGCAGAAACAAATTTTCTATTTTCTGAATTTCTTTCTTTCAAACTAGAATTTTTTAAAATAATTATATTATTTTAAATTTTGTATAAAAATTGATAAAGTTATTATTTCTGCTTTCTATTTTTCTCTTCTATTCAGTAAAGTAGACATTACTGCACTTCTTTAGTAAAATAAACCATTTAATAAATAGTAATTAAGTTTTACTAATTGCAATGTTAAATATTTCAATTTTATAGTCTGTAGAATTTTTTTATTGTCTATAGAATTTTTTTTATATTACTATCTTTATCTATCTTTATTGTCTATAGAATGAAAATAATTTATTCTAGTCTTCTATTATTTATTCCATCCTTGTATTCTATTTATTTATTCTACAGACAAAATAAAAAAAAATTCTATAGACAGTAAAGTAGGAAAAAATTCTACAGACAATAAAATAAAAAATAATATCGAAATACTTTGAAGTATTTTTTATTTTATTGTTCATGTCAAAATTGTGGAGAAAAGTAATTTTTCGTTTATTTCAGACCGGCGTACTATAAACTGATAGAAGAATGCGTATCGCAAATTGTTTTGCACCGTTCAGGATGCGATCCCGATTTCAGTGCAACGAAACGATTTCAAATTGACGTTCAACCGTTAATCGAAACTCTGGTGGAGAAATCAAAGGCTGAGGAGGAGCATCGTTTGGTGGAGATGTCTCAAAAATTGGAGGAGGCAATCGCGAGGAAGCAAGAGGCCGAGGCTAAGTTGCAACATGCGGAAAATAAAATTAAGGAACTCGAAACCGGACGACCGGTCGGTGGCTCTCCTGGTGTAAGGAAATTAATTTCTTTTCATTTTTCTCTTTGTTAAATTTTCTTTAATTTTTTTCTTCAAATTTCTTTAAATAACTTTAATTAAAATTTCAATATGCAGTAAATTATTTAACGAATAATTTTAATTAAATACTTTCTCTATGTGGGAGCAAAATTCAATAGAATAAATTATTTAGCGGATAATGTTAATTTTTAAAATTAATAAAATTCTTTAAATTAAAATAGAGAGAGAGGAGTAAAAATTGTTTTTATTTTTAGAAAATTGGAAGTTGTCCGCCGCCGCCACCAATGCCTGGAATGGGAGGTGCGCCACCACCGCCTCCAATGCCAGGAATGGGAAGGCCGCCTCCACCTCCGATGCCAGGAATGGGAGGTGCACCACCACCGCCTCCGATGCCTGGTATGGGAGGACCTCCACCACCTCCAATGCCAGGTACTTTATTCCCTTTTCTAAAAATATTCTTCGCAGAAAATTGAATATTTTAGCAAATTAATTATGTTTTTGTGAACCTTTTTTTGACCGTCTATATTAAATAAATAAAATATTGTTACAATCTGTATCTGTGCAGAAAATAATTTTAAACATACAGTGAATTTTATTTTGAAATTGATTTTCTAAAATTGGTGTTTTTAAATTTCAAATTTTATTTTAAAATAAAAATAATTGTTTTGTTTAATTTGTGTTTAAATGGAATTTAATTGCATTTTAATTGAATTATTCGCAGGAATGGGAGGACCAGCACCACCTCCAATGCCTGGAATGGGACCTCCACCACCTCCAATGATGGGAGGCTATAGGCCGCCTGCGAATGCTGTTCAAGTCTTGCCACACGGAATGAAGCCCAAAAAGAAGTGGGAAGTCGAGGGACCACTGAAAAGAGCGAACTGGAAAGCGGTAAATATTCCTTTCTTTTAAGTAAATTGAATTAAATTTAATCAAGTTAATTCAAATTAAATTTAATTTAACTAATTAAAATTTTTACGAAGAATCTGACAATTTATCAAAATAATTAAATTATTCAAATTCAATCGAAAACTTTTATTAAATATTTTTAAAAATAAATGTATTCTGTTGAGAAATTTTATTAAAATACTATTAAAAATAATTCAATTCCTGCAATGAATTTTATTCTTTCAAAAGTAATTCAATTTTTACAATGAATTTTTGAAAATAATTGAATGTAATTAATATTATTAAAAATAATTGTATTTTTTCGAGAAATTTTACTACAATTACATTAAAAATAATTCCATTCATTTGAAGAGTTTTATTATTAATGAAAATTGCCGAATTCGTGCGAAGAATTTTATTAAAAAGTTTCAAAAAGCTGATTAAATTCTTTTGAAGATTTTTTTTCAATTTTCTTTTAAATAATCTACTTTTCTTTAATAATTTTAATTGAATTTTATAAAGAATTTCTTTCAAGTTTTTAAAATAATCGCTTCTATTAAAAATTATAGTTAAATACTTTATTGTTGAAGTTTATTAAAATTGTTTGGAATATAATAGAATTCCTGTGAAAAATTTTTTCTATTAAAATTTATTTTTGTTTATATTATTTTTTATTTATTTACACAGATTTTGCCGCACAAAATATCGGAGAAATCGTTCTGGGTGAAAGTTCAGGAAGACAAGCTTGCGAGTCCGGAAATATTAAACGGCCTTGCACAAAGATTCTCATCGAAACCAAGTGGCAAGAAAATCGACGACGTTGTTGATAAGTATGTAAACTTTCTGTTTATAATGATTTTCTGGTTTGCATTTATTATAAAATTATTTTATTATTTCACTTTATAATTTAATAGTTTTATTATTTGATGTTTATATTTGATTTTATAACAAAATAGTTTTATTTTCTGATTTAATTTTTATTTTTTATTTTCATTTTCTTTATTATTAATGCATTAATGATTGATGCAATAAAAAAGGAAAACAAGAAGAAACATTTGTAAAAATTCGCAAGTAATATTGAAATACAAAGAAAAGATTTAATTTCAGATCGGCACCATCGAAAAAGATAAAGGATCTGAAGGTACTGGACAGTAAAGCAGCGCAAAATATATTAATTCTCCTTGGCGGTTCGTTGAAGCACATGTCCTATGAGGATGTTAAAACCTGTTTACTTAAATGCGAAGGTCCTGTTATCTCGGATAATATACTTCAGGGTCTAATTCAGTATTTACCACCGCCCGATCAATTAACGAAATTGCAAAATTTCAAAGATAATTATGACGATTTAACGGAGGCCGAGCAATTTTGCGTGACGGTAATTATTAAAGAGAGAAGAAAGCAATTAATTTTTAAATATCGAAGAACGATATCAAATTTTTCATTTCTCACTAATTACGAATAATAATAAAAAAATTAAATTTATAATAAAGAATAATATAGAATATTTTTTATATTTTATTTTTTCATATTTTTCCAATATTTATTTATTTTGCAAATTTAGGTATTATTGAATTCAATTTTTTTTTAATTTTATTCCACCTCATTTTTCCAGTATTTATTTATTTTTCAATTTTTTAAACTTATTTTCAATTTTATTCAATATTTTTTAATTTTACTAATTTTCTCTTGTAAAAAATGAATATTTTTGCTATTATTTGCATGGAAATATTAATTAAGCTTGAAAATTTCGTTCAGTAAAATAAAAAATGATAATAAATATTAGAAATTAATTTGATTCATATTGGTTTTTAATTCTATTCAGGTGTCGACGATAAAACGACTACTTCCAAGACTGAGATCGTTGAGTTTTATGCTACGATATGAGGAATTGGTCCAGGACATCAAACCAGATATTGTGGCAGGAACAGCAGCCTGCGAGGAAGTGAAGGGAAGTAAAAAGTTCGCGAAAATTCTCGAATTAATTTTACTTCTTGGAAATTACATGAATTCAGGCTCGAAGAACGGTCAAGCTTTTGGCTTCGAAATCAGTTTTCTCACCAAGGTTTGTCTACTAATTTATTTAATAAAAAAATGCACTAAAATAAAAATAAAAAAAAACAAAAAAAATTAATATTAATAATTTGGAGTAATTTTTAATTAAAAAAATTAAAGTGATTTTTAACTAAAAAATTAAAGTGATTTTTAATTAAAGAATAAAAGTAATTTTTAACTAGAAAAATAAATATAATTTCTGTTTCATGAAATGAAAATTATTTGCAGTTGACGTCAACGAAAGATATCGACAATAGGCAAACTTTGATGCACTACTTGGTGGATACAATAGAGCGAAAGTTTCCAGACTGTTTGAATTTTATGGAAGAATTGACTCACGTTGATCGAGCGAGTCGCGTATCCCTGGAGAATATTCAACGAACGCTTCGGCAAATGGAGAGTAATATCAAAAATCTCGAGCAAGACGTTGTCAATGCCAGAATTCCTCAAAGCGATCAGGATCGTTTTGCCGACGTCTTGACTGTATCCTTTTTCTACAAACATTTACTTTTAACTTTTTTTTTTATATTTTCCCATCGATTTTTTTTTAATGAAAACATTTTTACTTATTAGTAAAATTAAAATTATGACACATTTTAAAAGCAAATTAAAAGAGTTGCCACAGTTCAAAAAATATTTCAAAATTAATGGAATTTTAAAAGAGTTAAGTTTACAATTTCCATAAATAGATGAAACTTCAAAAGGTTTTAATCTGAGATTTTAGAAAATTTCAATTTCAAATGAATTTCATTAGAAATTTTGAAGAACTTAGATTTTTCTACAATTTTAATAATTTAAATTCTTTTAAAATTAATTTAATTTTATAGTATGTATTTTATAAATAAAATTTATTTATTTAAAAATTTTAGTTAAAAACACTAGAAAAAATTGAATTTAGGAGAAATTACGAATGATTGCAAAAATTCGATTATTTCCAAAAGTAATAAAATTTTTCGCAAAAATTAAACAAATATCCAGTCAAAATTTAAATTATCTTATAAATAATAAAATTAATGAAATTCAATTATTTTCAAAAATTTTATTAAAATTCTCGTTAAAATTTCAAATATTTAAAAAAATTTCCCCTAATTGAATTTTTTTTAATATTCAATTTTAATACAATTTTGTAAAAGAATCCAATTATTTAAAAGAAATATAGAATTCTTGCATTCATTCAATCATTTTCAAAACTAAAAAGAATTTTTGTAAAAATTAATTATTAAAAAAATTTTTTTTTAATCTAGTTAAAATTTTAATTATTTAAAAAAATTTTTATCATTTCAATGATTTTAAATATCTACTATTTTAATAAAATTTTCCAAAAGAATTCAATCGTTAAAAAAAATTAGCTAGTTGTTTTTAATCTAAATTATTAATTTTTTCGAATGTTTTAACGGAAATCTTCAAAATAATTCAATTCACCTTGGTAAATAAATTAATTCTTCCCAGAAATTCAATTGTTTTCAGAGATTTTAATGAAATTCTTTGCAAAATTCAAATATTTTTTTTTTACAAAAAAATACAACTTTTATAAACATTATTTATTTACACAAAGAAAAGAAATAATTGAATTATTTTGCAAATAAACAGAAATTGTTCCATAAGTTTTCTTAACGATTTGTAATAAAAATAGCCGTTTTCGAAAAAAGCGAGAGAATCTTATGAGGTGATGCAAAATATGTTCAAAAACATGGACACTCTCTATACGGGAATATCGGAATTCTTCGCTTTCGATAAACAAAAATACACAATCGAAGAATTCTTCGGTGATATTAAAAAGTTTAAGGACGACTTCACGGTAAATATTTCAATATTTTCAAAAATTAATTATTATTAACATTTTTTTTGAAATTCTATTTGTTTTGTAATGATTTTTTTTTCTTCATAGCAAGCGCAAAAGGAGATTGTAAAATTGCGCGAGTCAGAAGAGAAGCAAAGAAGAGCAAAGGAGGCGCGCGAGAAGGCGGAAGTGGAAAAAGCGGCACGTGCCGAGAGAAAACGTGCATTAGTCGATATGAATGCGCACGAAACTCAGGAAGGCGTTATGGACAGTTTAATGGAAGCCCTGCAAAATGGTTCGGCATTCAGTCGACCCGATCAGCGTCGCAAACGTCAAACTCGCGTTGCTGGTGGTAAGTTTAAACTCGTCAGAAATATTCACTCCAACAGCGTGACAATAGTAAGACGAAAATCTAGCGTTCATCGTAATTTCACGCGTATCGAACCAAATTCAATGCGAAATGTCAATAACGACGATTATTTTACACCCGAGGATAATAATCAACAATTCATCAAGAATTTAATGCTAAAAGAAGCAATGAAAACGCCAAGAAAAAATCAATTTGAAAATAAATCCAGACTTGAAATTGTCGATTTTATACGTAAGGAGAAATTTTACACACCCGAGGAAAATCAGAGTAGAATTAAAAATATTTTATTAAGTCATGCCGAGAAGGCGCCAAAAAAGAATGATGTGATTTATAAAATGAGTCGAATTTTTAAAAATAATAAAACACCTAATTCTTTGGTTTCTGCCTCTGAACTGGAAGAGACGCCGAAAAGAAATATTTCAATATCCACAAATTCATCGCAACTATCCGAATTGAGTAAAAATTATGATTTTCACACTCCATCGCCAAAGAATTATTATTTAACGGGACACAGAAATGAATCGTACGATTCGGTGATTAAAGAATTGAAAATTACAATGCCTGAAGGAAATGAATTGAATCCATCGGAGAATGTTAGAAAAGTATTTATCGTCGGTAAGAGAAAGAAGAAAAATAGTTTTATTCGACGAGCTGTCGTTAATCGAAGGAAAAATTCTCGAAAGCATAGAAGATCATTGAAATTGTTGTCTAATAATCATCATTGTCATGATGAATTTAGAAGTAATATTAATACCAATCTTGATGAGAATGAGAATTTTTTCACGCCAAATCGATTTTTCTTGGGAAAAAATTCAAATTATGATAATAACATTGATGAAAATGATGATGAAGATGATAATAGTGAATTGAGAGAAAATTCTTCTCTTGCTGTTGTAAATAATTTTCCTGGAAAATTCTCACCAATTGCTAAACATTATAGAGGATCAATTACCTCGCAGAGTAGCGAGGAAAAAAAGAAAACTTGGAAACTGTGGAAAAAATTGGGAGATTCGGCAAAGAGTGTTAAACGAAAATATAATATCAAGCAAAGCACTGAATCTGAAATTGGAAAATAGAAATTTGAAATTTTTTTTTAGACTTTTTCAAAATTGAATGTAATTTGTTTTTTATTTTACTTCTAAAACGATTTATTTTTATAATTTCATTTTGATATTTTTGAAATAATTGAATTTTATTGTGGGGAATATTTTTTTTAATATTTATTAATTAATTTATTATTTGCGCAGTTTTTATTTTGTAATTTTGATTATAGTTTTGATAGAAAAACGTTTTTTTGAAAAAAATATTTTTACACGTTTTTGTACATATTTTTTACTTTTGTACATTTTTTACATATTGTTTACATATTTTTTTACCTATTTGTTTACAAATTTTTCTACACGTTTTTTACATTAAAAAGAAAATATCTGATTTTTAAAAGTCAACAATAGTGGATCGAAATTTATAATTACGACTGCCATGGAATTTTGACACCAACTGATGAAATGAGAAATAAAAAACAATTTTTTATTAATGAATAATTTTTTTCGAGGAGAATGTATAAAATGCATTGCAATTGGAAAATTTGCAGTTGATCGATGAGAATTATGTAATAATTTCAAACAAACAAAAAACTGTAAGATATGGATAATTTTGAAATTATTCGAATTTTCGTTGAAAAAAAAGAAAATTATTGAATTTTAAATTGAGTGAGGCAATTTTTTGTGATTTTGTTTTTTAATTTTTTGTTTGTTATTCGACATCAAAATGTTTTTATTTTTGCGAAATGTATCAAGGATCTTGTACGAACTCTTGTCAAACACATGAATTATTTATTAAAATTATTTTAAGAATTTTTTTCGTTTTTTTTTATTCAATTGGAATTAGTTGTTTGTTCGTAAAGTCTATTTTATTATTAGTTCTTATTTTTTTTTAAGTTTTGTAAATTTTGTTTTGTTTTTACATTTTGTTTATTGATTTTTACATTCAATTTTATTATTTTAATTGTTGTTTAAATTTAAAATAAATTACTGTAAAATTTTATTCTTTATTTAAATTTTGATTTTTTTTTATTATTTTTATTAATAATTTTTGTTTTATTCTATTTAAAATTTTTATTTTATTTATTTATTTATAAACTTTTTTTATTTTATTTTCTTTGCAGTAAAATTTTCTATTTTGTTTATTGTTCTCTACTATTATTTTTTTTTATTTTATTTATTTTATAACAGTAAAATTTTCAATTTTATTTATTGTTCTTTAATTTCATTTTTTATAATTCACTGTAAGCTTTTTTGATTTTATTAAATTACACATTACAGTCAATTATTTTTTTTATTATTTTACTTTCTACTGTATAAAATTTATTCTTTGTTTTTGTTTTTATTATCAAAGAAACAATAGTGATTTATTATTTATTCTATTATTCTCTATATTATTTATTCTACTGACTAAATTATTTTTATGTTTATAAATTTTATTTCTATACTTTTAATAATTAATTTATATAATTTTTGGTTAAAATATTAATATTTTGCAACTATGTATTTTTTATATTTTTTGTTTGTTTACTTATAATATAATATTTTTTATTTATTAAATTCTATTTAAGAAAAATATTTTATTTTGAATTTTTTGTATTTTGAGTCCGATAAGAATTGTGTGTAACGAATAATTACTTTATTGCCGTTCCGGTTGGTAAATTGTTGGCAATTGTTTTCATTTGTCACTTAATCGGACATGTTTGTCTATACAAATTAGTGTTTTTAATTACTTTGTGTACATTCCGTCATCAAATACGAACGAATTAATTTTTCTATTTAGTTTTTTTCTTACGTAGATATTAATACGGAATTTCCAAAAAATGACAAATTAATTTAGAATGTTATTATTTAATCGCAAATTTTTGAAAATTGTTTCTAATTAATTAAAATTTCACAGCTGAGAGAAGAGCACAACTTAATAGATCACGATCACGCACAGGATTGGTCGGAACAGGATTATTAGGAAGAGAATTATCAACGTGAGTAGAAAATTTTGTTGTCCAAAATGATTCAAGTGTCATAAATATTATAAATATTACAAATATTTAATAGTATTTTCTATTTTCTTATTAATAAGAAAAATACTAATTATAAGAATGAAATTGAAACAGGTATTTTTTAAATATTTCTTGCAATTTTTGTTTCAAATAAAAGAAAAAGTAACAATTTTTTACAATTAAGAGAAATATAAAAATAAAAACTGAAGGAAATGTTTCCAAATATTTCCTGCAATTTTTTTTAAATAAGTAAAGTAACCAGTACGGAAAATAAAATAAACATTGAAAAAAATTAAAAGAAATATTTTTAAATACTACTTGTAATTTTTATTTTTATATTTTTTGTTTCGAATTTTAATATTTGCAAAAATATTTGTAATGAGAAAAACTTAAAAATTCTTTTTTCCATTCAGTGAATTGCTGAGTTCGGCGTAACGAGAAACGTGATGCTGTATCCGTCCTTATTTCAATGCTGTGATGTTATACGCTTCATGATAAAATGAAACAAATTGTGTTTCTTTTGTTTTTTTTTCTTCTTGTCAAGAGGATACAATTTTTTTGATGTGAACATTTTTCGAAAGCACAAATGTTCGAGAGGTACTAAAAAATCAATTTTTGTGTTCATCTAATTAACACAGGTAAAAAAAAGAATAGAAGTCAATACAGTCTTCCTTTCTTTCTTTATTTCTTTAATTTTTTTTTCTTTCCAAACGAAAATTCGTGACAGTGAAATTTTTTGCCCAATCGCAAAAATTCACTACAAAGTTTATTTTTTTGTAAAAAAAATTTTTAACTATACACTGGATTTAATATTTTCCAGGTATAAAAGAAATGTAAATAACATTGTACACGAATATATTTTTTTAGCAGCGCGAATTTGCAGAACCGATCATTTTTTATATCAACATTTTTATAAGGTGCATTTTTATTTGCGTTTTTTTATTTAAAAGAAAAGTGTTGAAATAATAAAAGCGGTGCCTAATAAAATATAAATTTATTTATTATTATTTTTTGGACGCAGAATTTTCTCTGCGAATTTATTGTGATAAAGATATAATTTTTTAATTTAATTTTTTTTTTTACCAATATTGTAGGAATTTTTAAAGTTTACAAGCTCGTATTTTTCTAAAGTTTACACATTTAACATTCGCAACTATTTTGATGCCTACACTAAATTTATTTATTTATTTTTTTCTTTTTCAAGAAATTTGAAACAAAAAATTACTTAAATGACCAATTTTCGTCTACCTCAGAAAATTTTTTACTCATGAAAATTTGGTCTTTTAAAAAATAACAATCGGGATTAAAAATAAGAGGAGTGAAAACGAATCAAAATAGAAGAGAAAAATTAAGCGGAAATAATTAAATGAATGAAGATAGTTTAAAAAATATTTTATTTTAAATAAACTATTTATATTTATAAATACAAATATTCTATTATCACGTATAATGATAAAAATGACAATTATCAATATAGGCAGACCCGCGAAAGAAAAAACCAAACTTTTGGTCTGAAATTCGAATATTCAGTCTTGAAAAGTTATTTAATATAATATGTAAATAGTAAAAACGTATGAATCGAATATTTAATTCAATAATTAATAATTCATAATTATTAAAGTAGTGAAAAAAAAGTTGAAAATAATTTTGTGAATATTAAGTTTAAGGATAAAAATAGGAACCGCAGTGACCTGAAAGAAAAATTTATTTTAATTTAAGAATTTAAATTAGATAATTTGTTATGGAAACTCAGCGGTGAAAAATTTTGTACATTATTGTATAAAAAAACTAATTATTAAAAAAAACAAAGAAAGAAAAAAATTAAAAGTGTCTTTTTTAATTTATATTACAATTTTTCTTCTAGGAAAAAAAATGATGTTGAGAGAAAGGGAATTTAAATATTCGATTTTAAATGAACTTGAAGATCGAGATCTGATATTGAATCGGGGGGAGGAATACGATTATTTGTTACATTAAATCTTCCACAAGCTCTATGAGCTTCGTGTTGTATTATAATTTCGTTTGTTATATAAATTTCCCGACGAATTCGCTTGCGAAGTGAATTACTCATGTCGGGAATAATCCATCTGACTAGAATCATAACGAGAGCGACCACATTCTGAAAATTGGGAAATTTTAAATTAGATTAAAAAGTTTTTTCGGTTCATTTTTCTAAACCTTATTATTCGTAATGAAAGGAAATGTTCACGAATAAAAATATTATTCTAAGTAATATAAATTATTAAAAAAAAAATAAATAACTGGGAAAATATTTTGAAAACAAAAAAGGAAAAATTATGTGTGATTTTAAAAGTAAAATTACCTCAAAAACGACGACAAAAGCTAGTCGCGCTGCTAGAATGTGCCAGAATAAATTTGTGTATTGATATTTATTGACTGAATTCGGTGGTTCCCGATAATCTGGATAATAGCAACTGCTTATTTGATTATTTAATTCAATAATTGGTCGAGATTCATTTTTAAAGTCACTAGTGTTGAAATTTGACAGTGAATGCTGCAAAAATCCACTCAGAGAATAATCTTTCGAGATTGTTAGTTGATAAACCAAACGGGGAATGAAATTCGATGTGAAGGCGAGAATAAAGGCCTGTATTTGGAAAAATCAACAAATTAAATATGTTAAAGAAAATTTGTATTAGTAATCGTATTCTGGTAAATCTCGAAAGAATACAATTGAAGGGTGGCATGACAAAAGGGGTCAAGCAACAATTTCATGATTTTACAGGAAACGAAAATAAAACATTTAAAAATTTTCCTGGTCATTTAAGAAAAATCTAAAAAAAACCGTTTCGAGATATTATTTCGCTTTACCAGTGGAAATACAATTTATGGAGATAAACCTACAGATTAGTGAGAAAAATAAGTAAAAGTGGACCATTTTGGGGTTACGTCAAATGCCCATATTTTCTTTTAAAATTAATTGTTAAAAAAATATACAGTTTAAAGAAAAACTGAAAAATTAGTTTGTTAATTTTGAATTGATGAATTAAATGTAAAACAGTTTGATTCAAAGAAGTTGTTTGTTTTCAAGAAAAATATAAATTAAATACTTATTTTTAAAAGTAAACAGTAACGAAATTTTCAAATGCAATCTACAATAAGGAATATTTAAAAATTAACTGAAGAATAATATTTAGATTGTTGAAAATTAAATGATGGATAAAACTATTTCTAAATAGACATAAAATCTTCTAGCAAAATTTAATATTATATTTAATAATATTAAAAATAAGGAATATTTTTAACCATATTAACCTATTCATAATAGTATTCATTTCTTTTGTTTTTTAACTGAATTGTATTGTAAGTAGAAATTTAGGCTATTTTTTTAGTCTTATTTTTATTAAAAACGAGTTTAAAAAGACAATTTACAAGAAAATCCTTTTACAGAAATGTGTAAAAGAATTTACTTGATTTGTTTATAAAAAAATCTCAATTTCGAAAAATTGTGGCTTGACCCCTTTTGTCATGCCACCCTTCAATTATTTAAAAAATTTTATTTAAATTCGATTATTATTATCAAATTTTATGAAATTCAATTATTTTTAATGAATTGTAAAATTCTTATTATTAATTTATTTTCATAATCATAATTAATAAAATTCTTCAAAGAATTTCCATTAGATTCGAATAAATTTCTAAAGAATGCAATTATTTTTAAAAATACGATTTAAATTGAATTATTTTGAAGATTTTTAATAAAAATTCAATTATTTTTTCTTTTCAAAATTTTTCTGTTTAAATATTTTCAAATTAAAAATAAATTTTTTTTTTTAATTATATAAATAACTTAATTATTATAGTTATAATTATTTTTATATTACTTTAAAAATAATTGAATACTTACAAAGAATCTTAAAAAAAATTTGAAGAGAATAATTGAATTCCTTCGAAGAATTTGCTGATTTATGAAACTAATTGAATTTAAATTTAGGAAAAAATTTTATTAAAATTTTGAAAAACTCTAATTAAATTCTTTTAAAGAATTTCTTTAAATTTTTTTGTAAATAATGGAATTTCTTTCAATAATTTTAATTAAAAACTTTGAAAGCAATTGACTTTTATGAAGCGGTGATTATTAAAATTGTATTGAAATAATTGAATTCCTGAGAAGAATTTTATTATTTAAAAAAATAATTTATAGAAACAAATTCATTAAATTTTTAGTAAATAAATGAATTTTATGGAAAATTTAAAAAAATAATTGAACGAAATACAAATAAAAGGTGTAATTAAATAATTAGTTAATTAAAAATGAACAATTAGGAAAATAAAATGTAAAAAAATATGAATATAGTAATAAAATCAAAAACAAAATATAAAAACAGAAAAATAATGACGAAAATATAAAGAACAATAAAATGAAGAACAAAAAAAAATACAAATATGGTTTAATTTCGCTTAAAATTTGTAATAATTTCTTACGTTTGTAACTGCCGACAGTTTTGATACAGAATCCAGAATTTTGTACCAAATTCCAATGTTACGTACTCGTTGTCCAACGGGTCTTCTATACAAAGTCAAAAGTTTTTTCGCGTCTAATCGCATTTCTAAAATATTGTTAATTAACGCGAAAAATGGCGCCAATGGAAATGCGGCGACAAAAATAGTTACAAATCCATATTGTAAGACTGAAAAAGAATTCAAAATATTTATATTTCTATTGTTGATGGAAAAACAATGGATTTTAAAAAACAATTCTTTTTAATTAATATTCTATTAATTCTCAAATGGAGAAGTAGGAAAATTGAAATTGAAGATCAAAGATAAAAAATCAGAGATCGAAAATTATAATTAAATAAAATCTCACCCATTTCTAAATACTCGGGAAATAAACTTCTTGGTCCCCAATTGACGAGTTTATAATCTCTCACCCACGGGAGAAATGTTCTTGAAAAATGTTTTCTACTTTTCCTTGCCTCTTTATGATTCATATGAACTTTCACTGTATTCAACCACTTGAAAAATAAGGGAAAAAGCATTTCTAAAACTGTATTCACCGCCTGTTTTCCAATCATTATTATACTCAATTGAATACAGAGTTCCATTAAACATCCACCGGGTCCACATTCCTCCTGACGATTTTTGAAGAAAAGATTGTAATTTCCCGGGTAGCCGACAAATTTCCCTTTGAAAAATGCTATGTAAAATATTGATGCATAATAATTCACGAATTCGAGGAGATAGATTTTTAATGTTAAACTGTCGTCGAATTCTGTTTGCGTTCTCGGTAATTCTAACTGAAAAAAAATGTATAGAGGTAATTTTTTTTACAAGTACTTCTACTGAAACAAACAAAATTTTTAGTTTTTTAATGTGTTAATCTTTAATTTATAAATTAAGTATTTGAAGTCATGTATTAAATTTAGAAATCAAAAGCAGTAAAAAAATTTGATTTTTAAAGATTCAAAATTTAAAGAATTCGCTTATTAAGTACATAATATTAAATATTTTGGTTTATCATTAAAAAAAAAATTCGCAAAAATGTAATTATTCTCATAATTAATGAAATTCTTTAGAGCAATTCAATACAATTTTAATAAAATTTCTTGAATGAATGTAATTATTTTTAAAAATATTATTTAATGTCGATTATTTTTAAGAATTTTATTATAAATTCAATTATTCTAAACAATTTTAATGAAATATTTTTACAAGAATAATTTAGAAAATTTTTAATAAAATTCCTTCAAAAAATTCAATTATTATTCTCAAAAATTCATATAAAATTCTTCGAAATAATTCAATTATTTTCAATGCAATTTTAATCAAATTTCTCGAAAGAATACAAATATTTTCAAAAATATTATTAAAATTCTATTATTTTTAACAATTCTGATAAAAAATTTTTCCAAACAATTCAATCATTTTTATAAATTGTACAATTCTCTTCAAGAATTCAATTATTTCAATACAATACAAATTGAATTTTTGCAAAAACTTTTATAACAATTATTGAAAATAATTGAATTCTTGATAAAATCCAATTACTTTCAAAATTTTCAGTAAAAATTATTTTCAAAAAACTATTTCTTTCAAGAATATTGAAGTAAATTTTTAAAAAGAATTCAATTATTTTAAAGAATTTTAATAACAATTTTGCCAAGAATAATAATGTAACTTTAATTACATTTTCTAGAAAGAATTTATTTATTAAAAAAATGTTGATTAAATTCTAAAAATGAATTTAATTATTAAAAAAAATGTTGATTAAACTCTGAAAATGAATTTAATTATTTTCCAATTATTTTATAAATACTTTATAAGAATTGAATGATTTTCAGTATATTTTAAGACATTTTCAGTTTAAAATTAAAAGATTTTAAACATTTAAAAAGAAAAATGATTTAAAATGTCAAGAGACAAGAAAACAAACAGCAACTAATTTTTTTTATGTTTCTAAAAATTACCTCAGTTAAATATTCCGCCAACCAAATGTATATCCAATTGAAGACAATTATGCAACATAAATTAATGCAAGCTGCAGTGGTTGTTGTAAAAATAATTGCATAACTTGTCACTGACGGATGACCATAGACACTGAGTGCTGATAAAACGGAAATTCTGTATAAAACGACTCCCAAAACTGCTGCCATTGCCACTGCTATCTAAACAAAATGATTTTTTTCCATTTACCAACCTAATTTTCTATTTCGAATTATTAAAAATTAAAAGAATAGAATACCAGTAGTAAAATAACAGAGAAACTAAGAATAGTAGCTGGCAATTTGACTTTCCAGAATGGAACCTTCGGCTCAACGGAATTTGTGATTAAATTCACTTTCTTCTTTTTCACGTGAGCGAGTCGAGCCAAATATTGCGGCCGCGGATGCTCCTCATGAACATCCAAACTCGTCAAATCCCATCGATGAGTTATTTCCGCCGAATATTTTTTCCATAATTCCAAAAATAGAGTCGCTGCGAAAAATTGAGTAAAATGGATAATAATTAATTCCGTAAAGAAATAAAAGAGAGAAAAAGTGAAAATAATTTTCGAATAAGAAACACAAACCCCAGAGTGACATGAAGACGGCAAAAAATACAGTCGCTGGATTATCGAATAAATAAGTGACTCTTGCGTGAAAACATGTCTCGCTGAGATCCCAATATCGACAATAATGATCGCAGAGAGGACACATTTTTATCGTTAAATTACGACTGCAAATATCCTCACTCGGTTCATTTGAATTCAGCGTTAGACAGCCGTAGAGAAAACAAAGAACACCAACAATACTCGCCGGTATTAACATATAAGTGTAAAATCCAAGCCAAGCGAAATATAAACCAATTTTCACTCCAAAATATTCCTTCACATAGTCAAGAGGCTGATAGTGAAGGCATTTTTTCACATTCGCCCATTCCTTGTACAACAAAAAGCGCATTGATGCTTCATTCTTTAAATTGCCCTGAAAAATATTTCCCTTTAATAATAATCATCTTTAGCGAAGAAAAATTATTATTTATAATTGAAAATTGAATTTCATTCAGAAAAATTTTATCAAATTTTGGATAAAATTTATTTTTTCATTTAATGAGAGAAATTTACAAAAATTCAATTTTTAATGTGAAGAACAGAACATTTTAAAGAAGAGAAGAGAATATTTAAAAGAGGTGAAGAAAATATTTTAAAAAGAAGAGAAGGGAATATTTAAAAGAAGCGAAGAAAATATTTTTAAAAAAGAGAAGAGAATGTTTAAAAGAAGTGAAGAGAATATTTAAAAGAGGCGAAGAAAATATTTTAAAAAAAGAGAAGAGAATATTTAAAAGAAGTGAAGAGAATATTAAAAAAAAGAGAAGAGAATATAATATTTACATCGTGCAGTGGATAAGCCGAGTCGTAAGCCTTCTCCGAAATAAGTCTATCAATGCCAAAGGCAAATTCATCGATATCGTCGGTAAATTTAGTTCTATCGAGAATAAATTGTACGATTCTTGATTTTGTCGATGATGTGAAAAATTCCTCTGAATTTGTGTCAAATAAATATTCTTTGTCACGACTATAGACGGCAGTGAAACGATGTTTCATTGTTGGAAATATATTTGCATTCACATAATATCGTTTCATTAATCGATGAAAAATTGAATTCATTTCATCGATAATCACATTGCCACGAGTTGGTAATTGCCTCATTAATAATTGTGGCACTTCCTTCATTGGTAAACGAAGTTTTAGAATTTCCGCATATCTTCGCAATACTTCACGCGGTGCGTGGATTTTTATAAAGCACAATCCATTTCTCTCCGGTTGTTCGTATTCAAATTCGAGACCCTCGGCCGATAGATTTTCTTCGAATTTCTGTAAGTTCAAATCTTTTCATTAATATATTTCTTCATTTTTGTTTTCCGTTTAATTTTTAATTTTTTTAGTTAAGTTTAATAACTTAATTAGTAACTCTATTTAATTTCTAATTTCTAATACTTTTCCTTTCATTTCTAATTGTTTAATTAGTGTTTTACTTTTTTAATTAAATTTCTCACTTTTATTAAATTTCTATTTTTTTAATTGAATTTGTAATTTCTTTATTTAACTTCTAAGTTTTTAATTTAATTTCTAATTTCTTTATTATTTTAACTTCTAATTTTTAATTAAAATTCTGTTTTTTCAATTTAATTTCAAATATTTTTTTTAATTTCCATTTCAAAAGCAATCGTTTATAAATTTATAATAAGTAGAGAATGAATTTCCTCAGCCTGAATTTAATTTTTAGAGAGTAAAATAAAATCATCGAATAAAAATTAATTTGGAAGAAAAAATTGAAGAAATTTATTATTAAAAATAGTTTTTAAATAATTTTTTTTTATTATTACCCTTCGAAATTTTGGATTTGGATAGAGCATCGCGTCCTGATCAAATTCATCATAGACGAGAACGAAATCAATGCTACGAATTCTGTCACGGAAGTATAAATTCGGATCTTCCTGAAAAAAATTCGAAAATCAATTAGAAATAATTCTAAATTTTTAGAATTCTAAATCTAATTAGGAAAATATAAGAAAATAATTTGAATACAATTACCAGATCCGAAAATTGATCATTCAGTTTACAATCTTGTTGTTGAAAATCCTCGTGCATTGTTTCGCAATTTTTTCGAATTAATTCACAATCTTTTTGATTCAATTGATTTTCAATAATTAGAATGTTTTCCTCCTTATTTGCCTCTTGAATATCTAAACAACTGTTGAATATTGTATCTTGTGATGATCTCGCAGAATTGAACGAATTCGATTGTGAACTTGTACTTCTGCGCTCGCGCTCAACATTCCTCTCTTCATCTTCTTCCATTTTTTATTTACAAACAGTCTTTCGTCCTTATTCTGTAATTAAACAACAAAAACACTCTCATTGATTAAAAATTTTGTAAACACAATTTAATTTAATTTAATTTAATTATTTCACAAATTTATTACACATAGATTTCGTTCTCGAGTGACTATAATTTTTGCCGTGAATTTAATTTAGCGGCTAAATTATTTTTTCTCTCTTTTTAGACTGTTGTAGAAAAAAAACATATTTATCTGTAAATTATTCTAAATTTAGTATATAAAATAATAATCTGGTGAATATAATTTCATTATCAATCGGAATTTTTGGTTTAATTGATAAGAAAAATACAAAATTACAGTTTTTGAAATATAATAGAAAGTTTACTTATTTCTATTTTTTATTATCTGAGAAATTATTATTTATTAATTAGTTAATTAATTCTAAAAAATATTTTCGACTAAAAATAATTTCGAAAAAATATTTTTGATGCAAGAAGGAAATAGTAAATAATTTCCTTTTCTAATAATTATTGTGCGATTAATAATAATGTACTATAATTTTCGATAAAAAGTATTTTTGGAAAAAAATATTTTCCACTAAGAGTATATTAAAAAAAAAATATTTTTTGACAAATAGACACTAATTTCTTTTTTCAATAATAATTCCAAATTCGAAAAATAATTATTGTATAATTTAATAATAAATACTACAATTTTTTGTAAGAAAATATTTCCGATGAAAAATATTTTCGAAACAAAACATTTTTTGTCATAAAATGCAAAATTAATAACATTTACCTAATTTTTTCAGATTATTTACGTTAAATGGTTTTTTTTCCTACATATGTTAGTGACAATAGTTACGTTCCTGAAATGTGCGAAAAGTAAGTAAATAAATAAAATTGTACACCGAGTGTAAGATTTTTTTTCGTTTGCAAATGATGTAAGAGAAAATGGAATTTTTTTTTTGTTAAAAGAAAGAATTTATTAGTTTAAAAAAAAATAAAATACAACTCACCCCAGTAGGTCGAAAATAAAATAAAGCAGAATGTGTTTCTGTTTCTCGAATATCCTCAGATGAAAATAGCCGTAGAACTTGTGTTTTATCCAAAAATAAATCGGACGCTCTTGCCATTACAAAATCAGATCTTCGAAACAAATAGAAATTATTTTGAATTTTTTTCATCTTTCTATATGAAACGAAAGTTCATTCCAAGCTTATAGAGTTGATCAATCGACCCTTTTAGATAGGAGCGGAGCTTTATAGGGAGCTTAATTTAAAGCCACATGGACGTAAAAGAAAATAAATGAACAATTTTTTTCATTTTATTCAAATTGTAAAGAAAGAAAGTAAATAAAAATTGTTTCGAAAAGGAAAAAAGAGAATAGAATTCAATAAGTTTTAATAGAATGAAAATTAAATAAAATTATGTAAAAATAAAAAACTTAAAAGTTTTGAAATTAAAATTTCCTTTTTTCAAGAAATAGTTAAATTTTTTATTCAGTTTATAAAAATGATAAGTTTCTTTTTATTATACATTTCTTAATATTAAATGTTAATAATATTTTCTCAAAATTATATTATGATAATGTATATATTACATAACAATTTTTAATAAAATTCTTAACTTCTTTTTTAGTTAATCTTTATAAATAGAGAAATTTTATAATTCGCAGCATTTTCTTTTTTTGTAAATAGTGTAAAAAAAATATCAGACAAGACAACTTTTTTTTGTTTATTAATAATCCTTTAAATTGTCTGTGAGTTTTCGTCAGATTCCTATACTTCCTGCAATAAATTAAGTTCATCCTCTCCAGGACAAAGTACTGAATCAATATTGTAGAAACTGGCGTGAATTGTTATCAAAAAACAGGAAACACCTGAAAATTACTTTTCGATTTAGTTTCATTACCTGGGGAATTTTATTTTGACTCATTTGAAATTAATTGCAATTATATTTAATTTAATTCAAATATTTTGTGTAATTAATAATTTATAATTTATGCTAAATAATGAAATTAGTTTCTTTCAACAATTTTACTTTTTTATTTTGTTTCCCTTAGGTAATTAATAAAAAAAAGTCGTTCGTTTGAATAATTTAAGTAAATAATTAATAAGTTGTAAAAATAGGCAAAGAATGAAATAACAATTTAGTATTAATATTCTTATTCTTAATTAATAATTGAAAAAATAAGCGAAAAATGATTACCGAGTACCCAGAAGATCGCACCTCCAGCGCCGACTAAATAAAATAAAGGAAGACAACAAATTCCGATCAAGGTGTACACTTGAGGAAGAGTTAATTTATTGTTAAAAATAGATGTGTGTCTTTGTGAAATTTTGTAGCAAATTCCAAGCGATCCTGCCACGGCAATTAACAGCAGTGGCGACGTTATTCTAAATTACGTGAAAGAAAAAGGAAAATTATGTCAGAAAGTAGAGCAATACTTAACAAATAATAATAACAATAAAAAAATACTGTAGAAAATTACTTACAGAACGTAAACAATGAGGATGATCGACACAAATAAATAATTACTTTGGAAGTACTCTAAATTTTTCAATACTCGTTTACTTAATCTTGTAATACTTGGCGGTGGTCTAAAATTATTACTATTTAAAAATAATGCCCATGGTTTGACATTAGCCTTCTTTTGTTGTACCCATTCCTGAGCCTGGGGATAAGTAATTTGCCCCAGTGGTGGAAGAGCAAGTTGTGAAAAATCGAATCTAAAGAAATTGAATTCAATTCTAAATTAAACATAGAATTAACAATAAAGGTTATAAATTATTATTACAGTATAATTTATACATGCTACTCATTATATTATCAAATATATACTTTTATCAGACTATTATCAAAATGATAAACAAATACAATGTTGCCATTGTCTTGAAATTACGAGATTTGACATATGGAAGTGGAAAATATTCAACTAACTAATAATTAAGTTTTTAAAGTACAATTTTTTAATTCCAGTAATTTTTATTTCATATACTCTGAAAATCTGATTCTTTATCTAAATTTAAAAGAAAAGAAAAAAATAGTTTAATTAATATAACATGAACAAATAGTTTGTTTGTATTTTGAGGTTATGTTGTTTTGACAGTTCGAAAAGTTAAGAAACATAAACAAACATTCTAAAAACTTCCAAATATATAATTTCTATTACAATTTAATGACAGTTACCGTTTAGAATTCGGTAGTTTTTCATCAGAAGACTGAATTTCTCCAGTAATTGGAATTTCCACGTCAGCCATTGTAGAATATATATATATATATTTTTTTTAATCTCCTTTTGCTTACATTCACAAAATTGACATTACAAACATTTATTATTTCTTTGGTTTGCAACTTGAGACTAAAGTCACGATTGTTTTTTTAATTATGGAGTATAAAATACTTATATATTTACAAATATAGAACAAATGTTTTCAATTTTTGACGTTTCCATGCATTCCGATACATGCAGTTGCAATACGGTTGCAAGTTGCAACACACACTCACAACACGTCGACAAAAAAATCATAAGAACAAGAACAGAAAAGAATAATACAAAATTCAATATAATCCGTGTTGTTTTAATATCGGTGAATAAATTTTAAAGTTAGTAATTATTGTCAGTTGTTTGAAAACGATTTTAAAATACGTTATAAACAATAATGACTTTAAAATCGATTTGAAATTACGCGCGCAAAAAAGAGTCCACAAAATATGGCGGATTTGTGAAGTGTGAACAAACCTTAATCTACTACCATAGTCCACACTTCTTTAGAATCTCTAACTTTTTACGAATTTATTTTTATATTTTACGGAATATCAATTTTAATAAAATTATTTTCTCGAATTAATATTTGACATAATTTTTATTTTCACTGAACAATAACTAATGGAATTTAAAAATTTAATGCTTTAATAATTTTATATTTTTTTAACGCCGCCTATTAAAACAAAATGTAAAGTTTCCAAGTTATTATGAACAACTTAATCTATTCTATTGGCCTCACTCTCCCTTGTAGTAACAATAACATGACATTGTAAAATAATTGGAAAATAATTTAATAAATGCTAATAATAAGGTATTATAAGGTTATTGACACTTGAAAAATTTATTGAGGAAAGTTGCATTTTATGTGAAAGTCTTCGATGTCTAACGATTGTTGGATTTGGAGGAAGTTTGATGAAAATGGTGAAACTACGTTGGATGCTCTTATAATGGATGGGTATATTTTTTTGTTTTAATAACAGTTTTCTACTTTTATTTTAGTATTTGTATTTTATTTCTATTTCAATATTAATAGTCTATTTATATTTTACTGGTAGATTTTTAATTTTATTTTATTTCTAGTCTTTTATGATTAATTAAGGACTAATATTCTACTTTTATTTCGCTATTAGTTTATTTATTCTATTTTTTCCATTAGAATCCTATTTTTATTTCAGAATATTTATATTTTAGCGTGATATTAATTTAAAAAGTTTATTTTAATTTCTTTATAATTTATAATACAGAATTATAAATATTTTTTTGCAGAGTAAAAATGGACGTCGGCGGTGTGGGTATACTCAGAAATGTCAAGAATGCAATTTCGGTGGCACGAAAGGTTTTGGAAAATACAGAACACTCACTTCTCGGTGGCGAACTCGCTCAAACTTTTGCCGTTGAAATGGGTTTTAAAAATGAATCTCTAGAAACGACGAAATCCTTAAATATCTGGCAAAAGTGGAGAAAAAATAATTGTCAGCCAAATTTCTGGAAGGTACAATTTTTATTCCTTCTTTTAATCGAAATTTTAAACAATTTTTCGAATATTTTAATCGTTCAGAAATTAGTATTTATTTCTGTAATTTATAACGTAGAGAATAATTTAATTTAAAAAGAATAATTTAGTTGTAATTCGTAATTTAAAAAATAATTTTGTCGAGAAAGAATTTCTAGCCTAAATTTATAATTTAGAAAATTATTTCAATTCAAAAGAATATAATTTAGGCTGAATTTATATTTTGGAAAATAATGTAATCTAAAAAGAAATATTTAATTGAAATTTATAATTTAGAGAAAAATTTAATTAAAAAAATTAAATTAAGTTGAAATTTTTATTTTGAAAAAAATAATTCGATTTGGAAAAAATAATTTTATTTGAATTTGCAATTTGGAAAAAAATCTCAATAGAGAAAATAACTTTAAAGTCGAAATTTGAAGAATAATTTAATCTAAAAGGAATTATTTAATTGAAAATTATAATTTTGTTAGAGAAAAATTTATTTTCAAAATATAATTTAGTTGAAATTTATATTTTAGAAAATAATTTGATTTTGAATAAATAATTTAGTCTGAATTTATAATTCGGAAAATAATTTAATAGAAGAAAGTAGAATTTAGTAAAAATTTATAATTTGGATAATAATTCAATAAAAAAAGAAAAATTTAGTTCTAATTTATTCAAAAAAATTTATTTTCCGTTTAGAATGTAACGCCCGATCCATAGATTGCTGAAGATACGGCTTATGCGGATACAAATGTTGGGGCCGCCGCTGCAACTGGCGCTGAAGACATTATGATGCGCTTTTTACCAAGGTAAGATTTTTTATTACTCGTTTTCTTTTTCTACGATTCTTTTTATTTATTTTCTTTTCTTATTCTTATTTCCTATATTTCTTGTCTTTTTTCTATTACCGTTTCTTCTTTTTTTCCTCTCTTCTCTGTTTTTCAAATTAAAAACTTCTTATTTATTTTTTTTTATTTTTCGAAAGTTTGCAATTATAAATATAAATGTTATTTCATTTACATTTATAATTGCATAATTTTGATTAATTTTATTAAATTATTTATTCAGATTAAATAATATTATGTAAATACTAAAATAATAATTCTAATATTTTCGACTTCATAATAAATAGAATTTGAATTTATTAAATAGAAATATATAATATGAATAAAAAATATAAACAAAAATATAAATTTGAAATAAAATAAAAGTATAATCTATAATAAATATATATATAATGTTTTTATTAAATAAACAATAAATTTTTTAAAAAATTATTTATAAAATTAATTATTTATTCCACTCATTATTAAATAAAAAATATAAATTCATATTTATATTCATATAGAAAAATTCTATTTACCCCATCTTACCCTAATACATTTTACTTTAGTTAAATAATTATATAATATATAATAAAATTTGCCAACAGTTCTATTTTTCATATTTTAAAAGTTGTTAAAGTTAAAATAAACAAATTAAAATAATAAAGAAAAAATAGAAAAAAATACCTAAATATAAAAATTCAAATAAATAAAAATTTGAGATAGAAAATTTATCCCTTATTGTAAACAAGGTAACGACGACCCTTCGTATTGTTCACAGTATTGTTTTCGTTCCGTCCTTGTCTACCTTATCGAGAACGACAATAAAAGTATAAAAGTCAATTTAAGCAGTATCCCCTTCTCTTCTTTTCAACGTTGATGGTTTTCCCCATCAACCTGTGTGATTTTAATAAATTGTCACAGTTCTTCGATCTCCTTTGTTGTGGTAAGCAGTTCTAAATTATAATTTTAATAAATATTACTAATTGATTAAATTAACTGTTCCAAATAAATAAACCGAAAATTTTCTTAATTTTCTAGACCTAGAAGAAAATGACTAAAGTGCAAACCATATTCTAGGATAGAGGGAGTTCATGTTGACTTTTCCGGTTATCGTTGATAAATAATTGGTAAGTTCCAAAAACTATACATATATAATATTATAGTCATAAAATAGTAGATATTTGGACAATCTTGAATATTCCTTCATTAAGTGTTTTTAAAATTTGGTAATAATAATATAAAAATATAATACACATATATTTATACATTAAAAAACATGGAACAAAAAATTACTAAATTTTTTCTGATTAACAGAACAACATTTCATAAAACAACTAAAAACAAAGAAATACTACCAGTTTATATACATATATCTGCTTCAAAGACATTAATATTTTCATTGTTTTCTTCCAGCGAACATCCAACAGAGCTGCCCCGAAAACTTCAATACATAGTTTATTTTTGACCTTGTATTTTAATAGAATATTGCACATTAATTGCTAAAAATGATTGTTAAATTTAAAAAAATATTTTATTTTTGTTGACAAAATTGTATTGCGAAATGTAACATACAATTTCTATTGTCAATTACCTAGATAGGAATTTCAAATCAAAAGTGAAATTATTTTAGATAGAAATTATAAATATTAATTAATATATATAAGCAGTATAAACTAATTCTATATTAAAGAAGACTCCAGAATCAACACCAACTTCATCAGCAGTCACAATCACCGAGGATGTGAGGTGAGTCCAAAAATTAAAATGCATTATTTTCAAAACATCCATCCAACATAAAAAATGTTCTTTTCCAACAATAAATTTATATCCTAACTTAATCCTTTACTTTAGAAGCAAAAGTAAATATAAAAATAATATCCAAAATAATATAATTCCTTCATTGTAATATTACAGACTAATATTACGAATATCCAATATCAACTGCTGTACATTTTAAGGACAAGACGTATTGTTTATAATTTTTTGCTAACTCAGGGTCATGTACTAAGTTGTAAAAAATTAGACAAAGTTTTTTGGTACAGTAGTTACGCTATAAATTAGATTTTTTTCCCACTAAAATTTTTTTCGAAAATAATGTCAACTGTTGTACTTTTTATGAACTATACGTATTGTTAATAATCTTTTGCTAACACAGGGTCATGTACTGAGTTATGAAAAAAATTGACAAGGTTTTTTCGTACAGTAGTTTTGCTATAAATTAGATTTTTTCCAATTAAAATTTTTTCGAACAATAATGTCAACTGCTGTACATTTCACAAACTATACGTATTGTTTATAATATTTTGCTAACTCAGCGACATGTACTGAGTTACAAAAAATTATACAAAGTTTTTTCGTACATATGTTTTGCTTTAAACTAGAGTTTTTTCCAATTAAAAATTTTTCCAAATATTGATGTCAACTGCTGTACATTTTAAGAACAATACGTATTGTTTTTACTTTTTAAACTACCACAAGGCATGAACTGAGTTATGAAAAAATTAGACTAAGTTCTTTCGTACAGTAGTTTTTCTTTTAATTAGAATTTTTTAAATACCATTTTTTAAAAATTTCTGTCAACTACTGTACATTTTATGAATAAATCGAATTGTTTATAATTTTTTTCTAAAACAGAGTTACCCTTATGTTGATTTTTTGGATTTTTTTAATGTTAAATATTATAAAACTGCAAAAATAATATCTTAGAAATTTTTCTAAATAAACTTATTATAGTGCTTTGGAAAGGTAAAGTCTTCAGCTTTCGAACGCTCACACTTAGAGATCATTTCCTTTAGCCGTTTTAGAGAAAAGTCACTTTAAAGTTACCCTTATGTTGATTTTTTGGATTTTTTTAATGTTAAATATTATAAAACTGCAAAAATAATATCTTAGAAATTTTTCTAAATAAACTTATTATAGTGCTTTGGAAAGGTAAAGTCTTTAGCTTTTCAACGCTCACACTTAGAGATCATTTCCTGTAGCCGTTTTAGAGAAAAGTCACTTTAAAGTTACCCTTATGTTGATTTTTTTCATTTTTTAATGTTAAATATTATAAAACTGCAAAAATAATATCTTAGAAATTTTTCTAAATAAACTTATTATAGTGCTTTGGAAAGGTAAAGTCTTCAGCTTTCTAACGCTCACACTTAGAGATCATTTCCTTTAGCCGTTTTAGAGAAAAGTTACTTTAAAGTTACCCTTATATTGATTTTTTGGATTTTTTTAATGTTAAATATTATAAAACTGCAAAAATAATATCTTAGAAATTTTTCTAAATAAACTTATTATAGTGCTTTGGAAAGGTAAAGTCTTTAGCTTTTCAACGCTCACACTTAGAGATCATTTCCTGTAGCCGTTTTAGAGAAAAGTTACTTTAAAGTTACCCTTATGTTGATTTTTTGGATTTTTTTAATGTTAAATATTATAAAACTGCAAAAATAATATCTTAGAAATTTTTCTAAATAAACTTATTATAGTGCTTTGGAAAGGTAAAGTCTTCAGCTTTCTAACGCTCACACTTAGAGATCATTTCCTTTAGCCGTTTTAGAGAAAAGTTACTTTAAAGTTACCCTTATATTGATTTTTTGGATTTTTTTAATGTTAAATATTATAAAACTGCAAAAATAATATCTTAGAAATTTTTCTAAATAAATATAATACAGTGCTTTGGAAAGGTAAAGTCTTCAGCTTTCGAACGCTTACACTTAGAGATCATTTCCTTTAGCCGTTTTAGAGAAAAGTCACTTTAAAGTTACCCTTATGTTGTTTTTTTTTCATTTTTTAATATTAAATAATATAAAACTGCAAAAATAATATCTTAGAAATTTTTCTAAATAAACTTATTATAGTGCTTTGGAAAGGTAAAGTCTTCAGCTTTCGAACGCTCACACTTAGAGATCATTTCCTTTAGCCGTTTTAGAGAAAAGTTACTTTAAAGTTACCCTTATATTGATTTTTTGGATTTTTTTAATGTTAAATATTATAAAACTGCAAAAATAATATCTTAGAAATTTTTCTAAATAAATATAATACAGTGCTTTGGAAAGGTAAAGTCTTTAGCTTTCCAACGCTGACACTTAGAGATCATTTCCTTTAGCCGTTTTAGAGAAAAGTCACTTTAAAGTTACCCTTATGTTGATTTTTTTCATTTTTTAATGTTAAATATTATAAAACTGCAAAAATAATATCTTAGAAATTTTTCTAAATAAACTTATTATAGTGCTTTGGAAAGGTAAAGTCTTCAGCTTTCCAACGCTCACACTTAGAGATCATTTCCTTTAGCCGTTTTAGAGAAAAGTCACTTTAAAGTTACCCTTATGTTGATTTTTTGGATTTTTTTAATGTTAAATATTATAAAACTGCAAAAATAATATCTTAGAAATTTTTCTAAATAAACTTATTATAGTGCTTTGGAAAGGTAAAGTCTTCAGCTTTCCAACCCTCACACTTAGAGATCATTTCCTGTAGCCGTTATAGAGAAAAGTCACTTTAAAGTTACCCTTATGTTGATTTTTTTCATTTTTTAATGTTAAATATTATAAAACTGCAAAAATAATATCTTAGAAATTTTTCTAAATAAACTTATTATAGTGCTTTGGAAAGGTAAAGTCTTTAGCTTTCCAACGCTGACACTTAGAGATCATTTCCTTTAGCCGTTTTAGAGAAAAGTCACTTTAAAGTTACCCTTATGTTGTTTTTTTGCATTTTTTTAATGTTAAATATTTTAAATCTGCAAAAATAAAATCTTAGAAATTTTTTTAAATAAACTTCTTATAGTGCTTTGAAAACGTAAAGTCTTCAGCTTTCCAACGCTCACATTTAGAGATCATTTCCATTAACCGTTTTTCAGAAAAGTCACTTTAAAGTTACCCTAATGTTGTTTTTTTGCATTTTTTTAATGTTAAATATTTTAAATCTGCAAAAATAAAATCTTAGAAATTTTTTTAAATAAACTTCTTATAGTGCTTTGGAAAGGTAAAGTCTTCAGCTTTCCAACGCTCACACTTGGAGATCATTTCCATTAACCGTTTTAGAGAAAAGTCACTTTAAAGTTACCCTTATGTTGATTTTTTGGATTTTTTTAATGTTAAATATTATGAAACTGCAAAAATAATATCTTAGAAATTTTTCTAAATAAACTTATTATAGTGCTTTGGAAAGGTAAAGTCTTCAGCTTTCCAACGCTCACACTTAGAGATCATTTCCATTATCCGTTTTAGATAAAAGTCACTTTAAAGTTACACTTATGTTGATTTTTTGGATTTTTTTAATGTTAAATATTATAAAACTGCAAAAATAATATCTTAGAAATTTTTCTAAATAAACTTATTATAGTGCTTTGGAAAGGTAAAGTCTTTAGCTATCCAACGCTCACACTTAGAGATCATTTCCTTTAGCCGTTTTAGAGAAAAGTCACTTTAAAGTTACCCTTATGTTGATTTTTTGGATTTTTTTAATGTTAAATATTATAAATCTGCAAAAATAATATCTTAGAAATTTTTCTAAATAAACTTATTATAGTGCTTTGGAAAGGTAAAGTCTTCAGCTTTCTAACGCTCACACTTAGAGATCATTTCCTTTAGCCGTTTTAGAGAAAAGTCACTTTAAAGTTACCCTTATGTTGATTTTTTGGATTTTTTTAATGTTAAATATTATAAAACTGCAAAAATAATATCTTAGAAATTTTTCTAAATAAACTTATTATAGTGCTTTGGAAAGGTAAAGTCTTTAGCTTTCCAACGCTCACACTTAGAGATCATTTCCTTTAGCCGTTTTAGAGAAAAGTCACTTTAAAGTTACCCTTATGTTGTTTTTTTTCATTTTTTAATATTAAATAATATAAAACTGCAAAAATAATATCTTAGAAATTTTTCTAAATAAACTTATTATAGAAGTCTTTAGCTTTCCAGCGCTCACACTTAGAGATCATTTCCTTTAGCCGTTTTAGAGAAAAGTCACTTTAAAGTTACCCTTATATTGATTTTTTGGATTTTTTTAATGTTAAATATTATAAAACTGCAAAAATAATATCTTAGAAATTTTTCTAAATAAACTTATTATAGTGCTTTGGAAAGGTAAAGTCTTCAGCTTTCGAACGCTCACACTTAGAGATCATTTCCTTTAGCCGTTTTAGAGAAAAGTTACTTTAAAGTTACCCTTATGTTGATTTTTTGGATTTTTTTAATGTTAAATATTATAAAACTGCAAAAATAATATCTTAAAAATTTTTCTAAATAAACTTATTATAGTGCTTTGGAAAGGTAAAGTCTTTAGCTTTTCAACGCTCACACTTAGAGATCATTTCCTTTAGCCGTTTTAGAGAAAAGTCACTTTAAAGTTACCCTTATGTTGTTTTTTTTCATTTTTTAATATTAAATAATATAAAACTGCAAAAATAATATTTTAGAAATTTTTCTAAATAAACTTATTATAGAAGTCTTTAGCTTTCCAGCGCTCACACTTAGAGATCATTTCCTTTAGCCGTTTTAGAGAAAAGTCACTTTAAAGTTACCCTTATGTTGTTTTTTTTCATTTTTTTAATGTTAAATATTATAAAACTGCAAAAATAATATCTTAGAAATTTTTCTAAATAAACTTATTATAGTGCTTTGGAAAGGTAAAGTCTTCAACTTTCGAACGCTAACACTTAGAAATCATTTCCTTTAGCCGTTTTAGAGAAAAGTCACTTTAAAGTTACCCTTATGTTGATTTTTTGGATTTTTTTAATGTTAAATATTATAAAACTGCAAAAATAATATCTTAGAAATTTTTCTAAATAAACTTATTATAGTGCTTTGGAAAGGTAAAGTCTTCAGCTTTCCAACGCTCAAACTTAGAGATTATTTCCTTTAGCCGTTTTAGAGAAAAGTCACGTTAAAGTTACCCTTATGTTGATTTTTTGGATTTTTTTAATGTTAAATATTATAAAACTGCAAAAATAATATCTTAGAAATTTTTCTAAATAAACTTATTGTAGTGCTTTGGAAAGGTAAAGTCTTTAGCTTTCCAACGCTCACAGTAAGATATCATTTCCTTTAGCCGTTTTAGAGAAAAGTCACTTTAAAGTTACCCTTATGTTGATTTTTTGGATTTTTTTAATGTTAAATATTATAAAACTGCAAAAATAATATCTTAGAAATTTTTCTAAATAAACTTATTATAGTGCTTTGGAAAGGTAAAGTCTTCAGCTTTCCAACGCTCACACTTAGAGATCATTTCCTTTAGCCGTTTTAGAGAAAAGTCACTTTAAAGTTACCCTTATATTGATTTTTTGGATTTTTTTAATGTTAAATATTATAAAACTGCAAAAATAATATCTTAGAAATTTTTCTAAATAAACTTATTATAGTGCTTTGGAAAGGTAAAGTCTTTAGCTTTCCAACGCTCACACTTAGAGATCATTTCCTTTAGCCGTTTTAGAGAAAAGTCACTTTAAAGTTACCCTTATGTTGTTTTTTTTTCATTTTTTAATATTAAATAATATAAAACTGCAAAAATAATATCTTAGAAATTTTTCTAAATAAACTTATTATAGTGCTTTGGAAAGGTAAAGTCTTCAGCTTTCCAACGCTCACACTTAGAGATCATTTCCTTTAGCCGTTTTAGAGAAAAGTCACTTTAAAGTTACCCTTATGTTGATTTTTTGGATTTTTTTAATGTTAAATATTATAAAACTGCAAAAATAATATCTTAGAAATTTTTCTAAATAAACTTATTATAGTGCTTTGGAAAGGTAAAGTCTTCAGCTTTCCAACGCTCACACTTAGAGATCATTTCCTTTAGCCGTTTTAGAGAAAAGTCACTTTAAAGTTACCCTTATGTTGATTTTTTGGATTTTTTTAATGTTAAATATTATAAAACTGCAAAAATAATATCTTAGAAATTTTTCTAAATAAACTTATTACAGTGCTTTGGAAAGGTAAAGTCTTCAGCTTTCCAACGCTCACACTTAGAGATCATTTCCTTTAGCCGTTTTAGAGAAAAGTCACTTTAAAGTTACCCTTATGTTGTTTTTTTGGATTTTTTTAATGTTAAATATTATAAAACTGCAAAAATAATATCTTAGAAATTTTTCTAAATAAACTTATTACAGTGCTTTGGAAAGGTAAAGTCTTCAGCTTTCCAACGCTCACACTTAGAGATCATTTCCTTTAGCCGTTTTAGAGAAAAGTCACTTTAAAGTTACCCTTATGTTGATTTTTTGGATTTTTTTAATGTTAAATATTATAAAACTGCAAAAATAATATCTTAGAAATTTTTCTAAATAAACTTATTATAGTGCTTTGGAAAGGTAAAGTCTTCAGCTTTCCAACGCTCACACTTAGAGATCATTTCCTTTAGCCGTTTTAGAGAAAAGTCACTTTAAAGTTACCCTTATGTTGATTTTTTGGATTTTTTTAATGTTAAATATTATAAATCTGCAAAAATAATATCTTAGAAATTTTTCTAAATAAACTTATTATAGTGCTTTGGAAAGGTAAAGTCTTTAGCTTTCCAACGCTCACACTTAGAGATCATTTCCTTTAGCCGTTTTAGAGAAAAGTCACTTTAAAGTTACCCTTATGTTGATTTTTTGGATTTTTTTAATGTTAAATATTATAAAACTGCAAAAATAATATCTTAGAAATTTTTCTAAATAAACTTATTATAGTGCTTTGGAAAGGTAAAGTCTTTAGCTTTCCAACGCTCACACTTAGAGATCATTTCCTTTAGCCGTTTTAGAGAAAAGTCACTTTAAAGTTACCCTTATGTTGATTTTTTGGATTTTTTTAATGTTAAATATTATAAAACTGCAAAAATAATATCTTAGAAATTTTTCTAAATAAACTTATTGCAGTGCTTTGGAAAGGTAAAGTCTTCAGCTTTCCAACGCTCACACTTAGAGATCATTTCCTTTAGCCGTTTTAGAGAAAAGTCACTTTAAAGTTACCCTTATGTTGATTTTTTGGATTTTTTTAATGTTAAATATTATAAAACTGCAAAAATAATATCTTAGAAATTTTTCTAAATAAACTTATTATAGTGCTTTGGAAAGGTAAAGTCTTCAGCTTTCCAACGCTCACACTTAGAGATCATTTCCTTTAGCCGTTTTAGAGAAAAGTCACTTTAAAGTTACCCTTATGTTGTTTTTTTGGATTTTTTTAATGTTAAATATTATAAAACTGCAAAAATAAAATCTTAGAAATTTTTCTAAATAAACATCTTATAGTGCTTTGGAAACGTAAAGTCTTTAGCTTTCCAACGCTAACATTTAGAGATCATATCCATTAACCGTTTTAAAGAAAAGTCACTTTAAAATTACCCTTATGTTGTTTTTTTTGCATTTTTTTAATGTTAAATATTTTAAATCTGCAAAAATAAAATCTTAGAAATTTTTCTAAATAAACTTCTTATAGTGCTTTGGAAACGTAAAGTCTTTAGCTTTCCAACGCTCACATTTAGAGATCATATCCATTAACCGTTTTAGAGAAAAGTCACTTTAAAGTTACCCTTATGTTGATTTATTGGATTTTTTTAATGTTAAATATTATAAATCTGCAAAAATAATATCTTAGAAATTTTTCTAAATAAACTTATTATAGTGCTTTGGAAAGGTAAAGTCTTCAGCTTTCGAACGCTAACACTTAGAAATCATTTCCTTTAGCCGTTTTAGAGAAAAGTCACTTTAAAGTTACCCTTCTGTTGATTTTTTGGATTTTTTTAATGTTAAATATTATAAATCTGCAAAAATAATATCTTAGAAATTTTTCTAAATAAACTTATTATAGTGCTTTGGAAAGGTAAAGTCTTTAGCTTTCCAACGCTCACACTTAGAGATCATTTCCTTTAGCCGTTTTAGAGAAAAGTCACTTTAAAGTTACCCTTATGTTGATTTTTTGGATTTTTTTAATGTTAAATATTATAAAACTGCAAAAATAATATCTTAGAAATTTTTCTAAATAAACTTATTATAGTGCTTTGGAAAGGTAAAGTCTTCAGCTTTCCAACGCTCACACTTAGAGATCATTTCCTTTAGCCGTTTTAGAGAAAAGTCACTTTAAAGTTACCCTTATGTTGATTTTTTGGATTTTTTTAATGTTAAATATTATAAAACTGCAAAAATAATATCTTAAAAATTTTTCTAAATAAACTTATTATAGTGCTTTGGAATGGTCAAGTCTTTACCTTTCCAACGCTCACACTTAGAGATCATTTCCTTTAGCCGTTTTAGAGAAAAGTCACTTTAAAGTTACCCTTATGTTGTTTTTTTGCATTTTTTTAATGTTAAATATTTTAAAATTGCAAAAAAAAACACCTGTAAAATTTTTCTAAATTAACTTCTTATAGTGCTTTAAAAACGTAAAGTCTTCAGCTTTCCAACGCTCACATTTAGAGATCATTTCCATTAACCGTTTTTAAGAAAAGTCACTTTAAAGTTACCCTAATGTTGTTTTTTTGCATTTTTTTAATGTTAAATATTTTAAAATTGCAAAAAAAACACCTGTAAAATTTTTCTAAATTAACTTCTTATAGTGCTTTGAAAACGTAAAGTCTTCAGCTTTCCAACGCTCACACTTAGAGATCATTTCCTTTAGCCGTTTTAGAGAAAAGTCACTTTAAAGTTACCCTTATGTTGTTTTTTTGGATTTTTTTAATGTTAAATATTATAAAACTGCAAAAATAATATCTTAGAAATTTTTCTAAATAAACTTATTGCAGTGCTTTGGAAAGGTAAAGTCTTCAGCTTTCCAACGCTCACACTTAGAGATCATTTCCTTTAGCCGTTTTAGAGAAAAGTCACTTTAAAGTTACCCTTATGTTGATTTTTTGGATTTTTTTAATGTTAAATATTATAAAACTGCAAAAATAATATCTTAGAAATTTTTCTAAATAAACTTATTATAGTGCTTTGGAAAGGTAAAGTCTTCAGCTTTCGAACGCTAACACTTAGAGATCATTTCCTTTAGCCGTTTTAGAGAAAAGTCACTTTAAAGTTACCCTTATGTTGATTTTTTGGATTTTTTTAATGTTAAATATTATAAATCTGCAAAAATAATATCTTAGAAATTTTTCTAAATAAACTTATTATAGTGCTTTGGAAAGGTAAAGTCTTTAGCTTTCCAACGCTCACACTTAGAGATCATTTCCTTTAGCCGTTTTAGAGAAAAGTCACTTTAAAGTTACCCTTATGTTGATTTTTTTCATTTTTTAATGTTAAATATTATAAAACTGCAAAAATAATATCTTAGAAATTTTTCTAAATAAACTTATTATAGTGCTTTGGAAAGGTAAAGTCTTTAGCTTTCCAACGCTCACACTTAGAGATCATTTCCTTTAGCCGTTTTAGAGAAAAGTCACTTTAAAGTTACCCTTATGTTGATTTTTTGGATTTTTTTAATGTTAAATATTATAAAACTGCAAAAATAATATCTTAGAAATTTTTCTAAATAAACTTATTATAGTGCTTTGGAAAGGTAAAGTCTTTAGCTTTCCAACGCTCAAACTTAGAGATTATTTCCTTTAGCCGTTTTAGAGAAAAGTCTCTTTAAAGTTACCCTTACGTTGTTTTTTTGGATTTTTTTAATGTTAAATATCATAAAACTGCAAAAATAATATCTTAGAAATTTTTCTAAATAAACTTATTATAGTGCTTTGGAAAGGTAAAGTCTTCAACTTTCGAACGCTAACACTTAGAAATCATTTCCTTTAGCCGTTTTAGAGAAAAGTCACTTTAAAGTTACCCTTCTGTTGATTTTTTGGATTTTTTTAATGTTAAATATTATAAATCTGCAAAAATAATATCTTAGAAATTTTTCTAAATAAACTTATTATAGTGCTTTGGAAAGGTAAAGTCTTTAGCTATCCAACGCTCACACTTAGAGATCATTTCCTTTAGCCGTTTTAGAGAAAAGTCACTTTAAAGTTACCCTTATGTTGATTTTTTGGATTTTTTTAATGTTAAATATTATAAAACTGCAAAAATAATATCTTAGAAATTTTTCTAAATAAACTTCTTATAGTGCTTTGGAAACGTAAAGTCTTCAGCTTTCCAACGCTCACACTTAGAGATCATTTCCTTTAGCCGTTTTAGAGAAAAGTCACTTTAAAGTTACCCTTATGTTGATTTTTTGGATTTTTTTAATGTTAAATATTTTAAATCTGCAAAAATAAAATCTTAGAAATTTTTTTAAATAAACTTCTTATAGTGCTTTGGAAAGGTAAAGTCTTCAGCTTTCCAACGCTCACATTTAGAGATCATTTCCATTAACCGTTTTTCAGAAAAGTCACTTTAAAGTTACCCTAATGTTGTTTTTTTGCATTTTTTAAATGTTAAATATTTTAAATCTGCAAAAATAAAATCTTAGAAATTTTTCTAAATTAACTTCTTATAGTGCTTTGGAAAGGTAAAGTCTTCAGCTTTCCAACGCTCACACGAAGAGTTTATTTCCTTTAGCCGTGTTAGAGAAAAGTCTCTTTTAAGTTACCCTTATGTTGATTTTTTGGATTTTTTTAATGTTAAATATTATGAAACTGCAAAAATAATATCTTAGAAATTTTTCTAAATTAACTTCTTATACTGCTTTGGAAAGGTAAAGTCTTCCGCTTTCCAACGCTCACAGTAAGAGATCATTTCCTTTAGCCGTTTTAGAGAAAAGTCACTTTAAAGTTACCCTTATGTTGATTTTTTGGATTTTTTTAATGTTAAATATTATAAAACTGCAAAAATAATATCTTAGAAATTTTTCTAAATAAACTTATTATAGTGCTTTGGAAAGGTAAAGTCTTCAGCTTTCCAACGCTCACACTTAGAGATCATTTCCATTAACCGTTTTTCAGAAAAGTCACTTTAAAGTTACCCTTATGTTGATTTTTTGGATTTTTTTAATGTTAAATATTATAAAACTGCAAAAATAATATCTTAGAAATTTTTCTAAATAAACTTATTACAGTGCTTTGGAAAGGTAAAGTCTTTAGCTTTCCAACGCTCACACTAAGAGATCATTTCCTTTAGCCGTTTTAGAGAAAAGTCACTTTAAAGTTACCCTTATGTTGATTTTTTGGATTTTTTTAATGTTAAATATTATAAAACTGCAAAAATAATATCTTAGAAATTTTTCTAAATAAACTTATTATAGTGCTTTGGAAAGGTAAAGTCTTCAGCTTTCGAACGCTAACACTTAGAAATCATTTCCTTTAGCCGTTTTAGAGAAAAGTCACTTTAAAGTTACCCTTATGTTGATTTTTTGGATTTTTTTAATGTTAAATATTATAAAACTGCAAAAATAATATCTTAGAAATTTTTCTAAATAAACTTATTATAGTGCTTTGGAAAGGTAAAGTCTTCAGCTTTCCAACGCTCACACTTAGAGATCATTTCCTTTAGCCGTTTTAGAGAAAAGTCACTTTAAAGTTACCCTTATGTTGATTTTTTGGATTTTTTTAATGTTAAATATTATAAAACTGCAAAAATAATATCTTAGAAATTTTTCTAAATAAACTTATTATAGTGCTTTGGAAAGGTAAAGTCTTTAGCTTTCCAACGCTCACACTTAGAGATCATTTCCTTTAGCCGTTTTAGAGAAAAGTCACTTTAAAGTTACCCTTATGTTGATTTTTTGGATTTTTTTAATGTTAAATATTATAAAACTGCAAAAATAATATCTTAGAAATTTTTCTAAATAAACTTATTATAGTGCTTTGGAAAGGTAAAGTCTTCAGCTTTCGAACGCTAACACTTAGAAATCATTTCCTTTAGCCGTTTTAGAGAAAAGTCACTTTAAAGTTACCCTTATGTTGATTTTTTGGATTTTTTTAATGTTAAATATTATAAAACTGCAAAAATAATATCTTAGAAATTTTTCTAAATAAACTTATTATAGTGCTTTGGAAAGGTAAAGTCTTTAGCTTTCCAACGCTCACACTTAGAGATCATTTCCTTTAGCCGTTTTAGAGAAAAGTCACTTTAAAGTTACCCTTATGTTGATTTTTTGGATTTTTTTAATGTTAAATATTATAAAACTGCAAAAATAATATCTTAGAAATTTTTCTAAATAAACTTATTATAGTGCTTTGGAAAGGTAAAGTCTTTAGCTTTCCAACGCTCACACTTAGAGATCATTTCCTTTAGCCGTTTTAGAGAAAAGTCACTTTAAAGTTACCCTTATGTTGATTTTTTGGATTTTTTTAATGTTAAATATTATAAAACTGCAAAAATAATATCTTAGAAATTTTTCTAAATAAACTTATTATAGTGCTTTGGAAAGGTAAAGTCTTCAGCTTTCGAACGCTAACACTTAGAAATCATTTCCTTTAGCCGTTTTAGAGAAAAGTCACTTTAAAGTTACCCTTATGTTGATTTTTTGGATTTTTTTAATGTTAAATATTATAAAACTGCAAAAATAATATCTTAGAAATTTTTCTAAATAAACTTATTATAGTGCTTTGGAAAGGTAAAGTCTTTAGCTTTCCAACGCTCAAACTTAGAGATTATTTCCTTTAGCCGTTTTAGAGAAAAGTCACGTTAAAGTTACCCTTATGTTGATTTTTTGGATTTTTTTAATGTTAAATATTATAAAACTGCAAAAATAATATCTTAGAAATTTTTCTAAATAAACTTATTATAGTGCTTTGGAAAGGTAAAGTCTTTAGCTTTCCAACGCTCAAACTTAGAGATCATTTCCTTTAGCCGTTTTAGAGAAAAGTCACTTTAAAGTTACCCTTATGTTGATTTTTTGGATTTTTTTAATGTTAAATATTATAAAACTGCAAAAATAATATCTTAGAAATTTTTCTAAATAAACTTATTATAGTGCTTTGGAAAGGTAAAGTCTTCAGCTTTCGAACGCTAACACTTAGAAATCATTTCCTTTAGCCGTTTTAGAGAAAAGTCACTTTAAAGTTACCCTTATGTTGATTTTTTTTCATTTTTTAATGTTAAATATTTTAAATCTGCAAAAATAAAATCTTAGAAATTTTTTTAAATAAACTTCTTATAGTGCTTTGGAAAGGTAAAGTCTTCAGCTTTCCAACGCTCACATTTAGAGATCATTTCCATTAACCGTTTTTCAGAAAAGTCACTTTAAAGTTACCCTAATGTTGTTTTTTTGCATTTTTTTAATGTTAAATATTTTAAAATTGCAAAAATAAAATCTTAGAAATTTTTCTAAATTAACTTCTTATAGTGCTTTGAAAACGTAAAGTCTTCAGCTTTCCAACGCTCACACTTGGAGATCATTTCCATTAACCGTTTTTCAGAAAAGTCACTTTAAAGTTACCCTAATGTTGTTTTTTTGCATTTTTTTAATGTTAAATATTATAAAACTGCAAAAATAATATCTTAGAAATTTTTCTAAATAAACTTATTATAGTGCTTTGGAAAGGTAAAGTCTTCAGCTTTTGAACGCTAACACTTAGAAATCATTTCCTTTAGCCGTTTTAGAGAAAAGTCACTTTAAAGTTACCCTTATGTTGATTTTTTGGATTTTTTTAATGTTAAATATTATAAAACTGCAAAAATAATATCTTAGAAATTTTTCTAAATAAACTTATTATAGTGCTTTGGAAAGGTAAAGTCTTCAGCTTTCGAACGCTCACACTTAGAGATCATTTCCTTTAGCCGTTTTAGAGAAAAGTCACTTTAAAGTTACCCTTATGTTGATTTTTTGGATTTTTTTAATGTTAAATATTATAAAACTGCAAAAATAATATCTTAAAAATTTTTCTAAATAAACTTATTATAGTGCTTTGGAAAGGTAAAGTCTTCAGCTTTCGAACGCTCACACTTAGAGATCATTTCCTTTAGCCGTTTTAGAGAAAAGTCACTTTAACGATACCCTTATATTGATTTTTTGGATTTTTTTAATGTTAAATAATATAAAACTGCAAAAATAATATCTTAGAAATTTTTCTAAATAAACTTATTATAGTGCTTTGGAAAGGTAAAGTCTTTAGCTTTCCAGCGCTCACACTTAGAGATCATTTCCTTTAGCCGTTTTAGAGAAAAGTCACTTTAAAGTTACCCTTATGTTGATTTTTTGGATTTTTTTAATGTCAAATATTATAAATCTGCAAAAATAAAATCTTAGAAATTTTTTTAAATAAACTTCTTATAGTGCTTTGGAAAGGTAAAGTCTTCAGCTTTCCAACGCTCACATTTAGAGATCATTTCCATTAACCGTTTTTCAGAAAAGTCACTTTAAAGTTACCCTAATGTTGTTTTTTTGCATTTTTTAAATGTTAAATATTTTAAATCTGCAAAAATAAAATCTTAGAAATTTTTTTAAATAAACTTCTTATAGTGCTTTGAAAACGTAAAGTCTTCAGCTTTCCAACGCTCACATTTAGAGATCATTTCCATTAACCGTTTTTAAGAAAAGTCACTTTAAAGTTACCCTTATGTTGTTTTTTTGCATTTTTTTAATGTTAAATATTTTAAAATTGCAAAAATAAAATCTTAGAAATTTTTCTAAATAAACTTATTGCAGTGCTTTGGAAAGGTAAAGTCTTCAGCTTTCCAACGCTCACACTTAGAGATCATTTCCTTTAGCCGTTTTAGAGAAAAGTCACTTTAAAGTTACCCTTATGTTGATTTTTTGGATTTTTTTAATGTTAAATATTATAAAACTGCAAAAATAATATCTTAGAAATTTTTCTAAATAAACTTATTATAGTGCTTTGGAAAGGTAAAGTCTTCAGCTTTCCAACGCTCACACTTAGAGATCATTTCCTTTAGCCGTTTTAGAGAAAAGTCACTTTAAAGTTACCCTTATGTTGATTTTTTGGATTTTTTTAATGTTAAATATTATAAAACTGCAAAAATAATATCTTAGAAATTTTTCTAAATAAACTTATTATAGTGCTTTGGAAAGGTAAAGTCTTCAGCTTTCGAACGCTCACACTTAGAGATCATTTCCTTTAGCCGTTTTAGAGAAAAGTCACTTTAAAGTTACCCTTATGTTGATTTTTTGGATTTTTTTAATGTTAAATATTATAAAACTGCAAAAATAATATCTTAGAAATTTTTCTAAATAAACTTATTACAGTGCTTTGGAAAGGTAAAGTCTTTAGCTTTCGAACGTTAACACTTAGAGATCATTTCCTGTAGCCGTATTAGAGAAAAGTCACTTTAAAGTTACCCTTATGTTGATTTTTTGGATTTTTTTAATGTTAAATATTATAAAACTGCAAAAATAATATCTTAGAAATTTTTCTAAATAAACTTATTATAGTGCTTTGGAAAGGTAAAGTCTTTAGCTTTCCAACGCTCACACTTAGAGATCATTTCCTTTAGCCGTTTTAGAGAAAAGTCACTTTAAAGTTACCCTTATGTTGATTTTTTGGATTTTTTTAATGTTAAATATTATAAAACTGCAAAAATAATATCTTAGAAATTTTTCTAAATAAACTTATTATAGTGCTTTGGAAAGGTAAAGTCTTCAGCTTTCGAACGCTAACACTTAGAAATCATTTCCTTTAGCCGTTTTAGAGAAAAGTCACTTTAAAGTTACCCTTATGTTGATTTTTTGGATTTTTTTAATGTTAAATATTATAAAACTGCAAAAATAATATCTTAGAAATTTTTCTAAATAAACTTATTATAGTGCTTTGGAAAGGTAAAGTCTTCAGCTTTCCAACGCTCACACTTAGAGATCATTTCCTTTAGCCGTTTTAGAGAAAAGTCACTTTAAAGTTACCCTTATGTTGATTTTTTTTCATTTTTTAATTTTAAATATTATAAATCTGCAAAAATAATATCTTAGAAATTTTTCTAAATAAACTTATTATAGTGCTTTGGAAAGGTAAAGTCTTCAGCTTTCGAACGCTAACACTTAGAGATCATTTCCTTTAGCCGTTTTAGAGAAAAGTCACTTTAAAGTTACCCTTATGTTGATTTTTTTTCATTTTTTAATTTTAAATATTATAAAACTGCAAAAATAATATCTTAGAAATTTTTCTAAATAAACTTATTATAGTGCTTTGGAAAGGTAAAGTCTTCAGCTTTCCAACGCTCACACTTAGAGATCATTTCCTTTAGCCGTTTTAGAGAAAAGTCACTTTAAAGTTACCCTTATGTTGATTTTTTTTCATTTTTTAATGTTAAATATTATAAAACTGCAAAAATAATATCTTAGAAATTTTTCTAAATAAACTTATTATAGTGCTTTGGAAAGGTAAAGTCTTCAGCTTTCCAACGCTCACACTTAGAGATCATTTCCTTTAGCCGTTTTAGAGAAAAGTCACTTTAAAGTTACCCTTATGTTGATTTTTTGGATTTTTTTAATGTTAAATATTATAAAACTGCAAAAATAATATCTTAGAAATTTTTCTAAATAAACTTATTATAGTGCTTTGGAAAGGTAAAGTCTTTAGCTTTCCAACGCTCACACTTAGAGATCATTTCCTTTAGCCGTTTTAGAGAAAAGTCACTTTAAAGTTACCCTTATGTTGATTTTTTGGATTTTTTTAATGTTAAATATTATAAAACTGCAAAAATAATATCTTAGAAATTTTTCTAAATAAACTTATTATAGTGCTTTGGAAAGGTAAAGTCTTCAGCTTTCCAACGCTCACACTTAGAGATCATTTCCTTTAGCCGTTTTAGAGAAAAGTCACTTTAAAGTTACCCTTATGTTGATTTTTTGGATTTTTTTAATGTTAAATATTATAAATCTGCAAAAATAATATCTTAGAAATTTTTCTAAATAAACTTATTATAGTGCTTTGGAAAGGTAAAGTCTTCAGCTTTCCAACGCTCACACTTAGAGATCATTTCCTTTAGCCGTTTTAGAGAAAAGTCACTTTAAAGTTACCCTTATGTTGTTTTTTTTCATTTTTTAATATTAAATAATATAAAACTGCAAAAATAATATCTTAGAAATTTTTCTAAATAAACTTATTATAGTGCTTTGGAAAGGTAAAGTCTTCAGCTTTCGAACGCTAACACTTAGAAATCATTTCCTTTAGCCGTTTTAGAGAAAAGTCACTTTAAAGTTACCCTTATGTTGATTTTTTTTCATTTTTTAATTTTAAATATTATAAATCTGCAAAAATAATATCTTAGAAATTTTTCTAAATAAACTTATTATAGTGCTTTGGAAAGGTAAAGTCTTCAGCTTTCGAACGCTCACACTTAGAGATCATTTCCTTTAGCCGTTTTAGAGAAAAGTCACTTTAAAGTTACCCTTATGTTGATTTTTTGGATTTTTTTAATGTTAAATATTATAAAACTGCAAAAATAATATCTTAGAAATTTTTCTAAATAAACTTATTATAGTGCTTTGGAAAGGTAAAGTCTTCAGCTTTCCAACGCTCACACTTAGAGATCATTTCCTTTAGCCGTTTTAGAGAAAAGTCACTTTAAAGTTACCCTTATGTTGATTTTTTGGATTTTTTTAATGTTAAATATTATAAAACTGCAAAAATAATATCTTAGAAATTTTTCTAAATAAACTTATTACAGTGCTTTGGAAAGGTAAAGTCTTCAGCTTTCCAACGCTCACACTTAGAGATCATTTCCTTTAGCCGTTTTAGAGAAAAGTCACTTTAAAGTTACCCTTATGTTGTTTTTTTGGATTTTTTTAATGTTAAATATTATAAAACTGCAAAAATAATATCTTAGAAATTTTTCTAAATAAACTTATTACAGTGCTTTGGAAAGGTAAAGTCTTCAGCTTTCCAACGCTCACACTTAGAGATCATTTCCTTTAGCCGTTTTAGAGAAAAGTCACTTTAAAGTTACCCTTATGTTGATTTTTTGGATTTTTTTAATGTTAAATATTATAAAACTGCAAAAATAATATTTTAGAAATTTTTCTAAATAAACTTATTATAGTGCTTTGGAAAGGTAAAGTCTTTAGCTTTCCAGCGCTCACACTTAGAGATCATTTCCTTTAGCCGTTTTAGAGAAAAGTCACTTTAAAGTTACCCTTATGTTGATTTTTTGGATTTTTTTAATGTTAAATATTATAAAACTGCAAAAATAATATCTTAGAAATTTTTCTAAATAAACTTATTATAGTGCTTTGGAAAGGTAAAGTCTTCAGCTTTCGAACGCTCACACTTAGAGATCATTTCCTTTAGCCGTTTTAGAGAAAAGTCACTTTAAAGTTACCCTTATGTTGATTTTTTGGATTTTTTTAATGTTAAATATTATAAAACTGCAAAAATAATATCTTAGAAATTTTTCTAAATAAACTTATTATAGTGCTTTGGAAAGGTAAAGTCTTCAGCTTTCGAACGCTCACACTTAGAGATCATTTCCTTTAGCCGTTTTAGAGAAAAGTCACTTTAAAGTTACCCTTATGTTGATTTTTTTCATTTTTTAATGTTAAATATTATAAAACTGCAAAAATAATATCTTAGAAATTTTTCTAAATAAACTTATTATAGTGCTTTGGAAAGGTAAAGTCTTCAGCTTTCCAACGCTCACACTTAGAGATCATTTCCTTTAGCCGTTTTAGAGAAAAGTCACTTTAAAGTTACCCTTATGTTGATTTTTTGGATTTTTTTAATGTTAAATATTATAAAACTGCAAAAATAATATCTTAGAAATTTTTCTAAATAAACTTATTATAGTGCTTTGGAAAGGTAAAGTCTTCAGCTTTCGAACGCTCACACTTAGAGATCATTTCCTTTAGCCGTTTTAGAGAAAAGTCACTTTAAAGTTACCCTTATGTTGATTTTTTGGATTTTTTTAATGTTAAATATTATAAAACTGCAAAAATAATATCTTAAAAATTTTTCTAAATAAACTTATTATAGTGCTTTGGAAAGGTAAAGTCTTCAGCTTTCCAACGCTCACACTTAGAGATCATTTCCTTTAGCTGTTTTAGAGAAAAGTCACTTTAAAGTTACCCTTATGTTGTTTTTTTTCATTTTTTAATGTTAAATATTATAAAACTGCAAAAATAATATCTTAAAAATTTTTCTAAATAAACTTATTATAGTGCTTTGGAATGGTCAAGTCTTTACCTTTCCAACGCTCACACTTAGAGATCATTTCCTTTAGCCGTTTTAGAGAAAAGTCACTTTAAAGTTACCCTTATATTGATTTTTTGGATTTTTTTAATGTTAAATAATATAAAACTGCAAAAATAATATCTTAGAAATTTTTCTAAATAAACTTATTATAGTGCTTTGGAAAGGTAAAGTCTTCAGCTTTCGAACGCTCACACTTAGAGATCATTTCCTTTAGCCGTTTTAGAGAAAAGTCACTTTAAAGTTACCCTTATGTTGTTTTTTTTCATTTTTTAATGTTAAATATTATAAAACTGCAAAAATAATATCTTAAAAATTTTTCTAAATAAACTTATTATAGTGCTTTGGAAAGGTAAAGTCTTCAGCTTTCGAACGCTCACACTTAGAGATCATTTCCTTTAGCCGTTTTAGAGAAAAGTCACTTTAAAGTTACCCTTATGTTGATTTTTTGGATTTTTTTAATGTTAAATATTATAAAACTGCAAAAATAATATCTTAAAAATTTTTCTAAATAAACTTATTATAGTGCTTTGGAAAGGTAAAGTCTTCAGCTTTCCAACGCTCACACTTAGAGATCATTTCCTTTAGCCGTTTTAGAGAAAAGTCACTTTAAAGTTACCCTTATGTTGATTTTTTGGATTTTTTTAATGTTAAATATTATAAAACTGCAAAAATAATATCTTAGAAATTTTTCTAAATAAACTTATTATAGTGCTTTGGAAAGGTAAAGTCTTTAGCTTTCCAGCGCTCACACTTAGAGATCATTTCCTTTAGCCGTTTTAGAGAAAAGTCACTTTAAAGTTACCCTTATGTTGATTTTTTGGATTTTTTTAATGTCAAATATTATAAATCTGCAAAAATAATATCTTAGAAATTTTTCTAAATTAACTTATTATAGTGCTTTGGAAAGGTAAAGTCTTCAGCTTTCGAACGCTCACACTTAGAGATCATTTCCTTTAGCCGTTTTAGAGAAAAGTCACTTTAAAGTTACCCTTATGTTGATTTTTTGGATTTTTTTAATGTTAAATATTATAAAACTGCAAAAATAATATCTTAAAAATTTTTCTAAATAAACTTATTATAGTGCTTTGGAAAGGTAAAGTCTTCAGCTTTCGAACGCTCACACTTAGAGATCATTTCCTTTAGCCGTTTTAGAGAAAAGTCACTTTAAAGTTACCCTTATGTTGATTTTTTGGATTTTTTTAATGTTAAATATTATAAAACTGCAAAAATAATATCTTAGAAATTTTTCTAAATAAACTTATTATAGTGCTTTGGAAAGGTAAAGTCTTCAGCTTTCCAACGCTCACACTTAGAGATCATTTCCATTCGCCGATTTAGAGAAAAGTCACTTTAAAGTTACCCTTCTGTTGATTTTTTGGATTTTTTTAATGTTAAATATTATAAATCTGCAAAAATAATATCTTAGAAATTTTTCTAAATAAACTTATTATAGTGCTTTGGAAAGGTAAAGTCTTTAGCTTTCCAACGCTCACATTTAGAGATCATTTCCATTAACCGTTTTAGAGAAAAGTCACTTTAAAGTTACCCTTATGTTGATTTTTTGGATTTTTTTAATGTTAAATATTATAAAACTGCAAAAATAATATCTTAGAAATTTTTCTAAATAAACTTATTATAGTGCTTTGGAAAGGTAAAGTCTTCAGCTTTCGAACGCTAACACTTAGAGATCATTTCCTTTAGCCGTTTTAGAGAAAAGTCACTTTAAAGTTACCCTTATGTTGTTTTTTTTTTCATTTTTTAATGTTAAATATTATAAATCTGCAAAAATAATATCTTAGAAATTTTTCTAAATAAACTTATTATAGTGCTTTGGAAAGGTAAAGTCTTTAGCTTTCCAACGCTCACACTTAGAGATCATTTCCTTTAGCCGTTTTAGAGAAAAGTCACTTTAAAGTTACCCTTATGTTGATTTTTTTTCATTTTTTAATGTTAAATATTATAAATCTGCAAAAATAATATCTTAGAAATTTTTCTAAATAAACTTATTATAGTGCTTTGGAAAGGTAAAGTCTTCAGCTTTCGAACGCTAACACTTAGAAATCATTTCCTTTAGCCGTTTTAGAGAAAAGTCACTTTAAAGTTACCCTTATGTTGATTTTTTGGATTTTTTAATGTTAAATATTATAAAACTGCAAAAATAATATCTTAGAAATTTTTCTAAATAAACTTATTATAGTGCTTTGGAAAGGTAAAGTCTTTAGCTTTCCAACGCTCACACTTAGAGATCATTTCCTTTAGCCGTTTTAGAGAAAAGTCACTTTAAAGTTACCCTTATGTTGTTTTTTTTTCATTTTTTAATGTTAAATATTATAAAACTGCAAAAATAATATCTTAGAAATTTTTCTAAATAAACTTATTATAGTGCTTTGGAAAGGTAAAGTCTTCAGCTTTCGAACGCTAACACTTAGAAATCATTTCCTTTAGCCGTTTTAGAGAAAAGTCACTTTAAAGTTACCCTTATGTTGATTTTTTTCATTTTTTAATGTTAAATATTATAAAACTGCAAAAATAATATCTTAGAAATTTTTCTAAATAAACTTATTATAGTGCTTTGGAAAGGTAAAGTCTTCAGCTTTCCAACGCTCACACTTAGAGATCATTTCCTTTAGCCGTTTTAGAGAAAAGTCACTTTAAAGTTACCCTTATGTTGTTTTTTTTTCATTTTTTAATATTAAATAATATAAAACTGCAAAAATAATATCTTAGAAATTTTTCTAAATAAACTTATTATAGTGCTTTGGAAAGGTAAAGTCTTCAGCTTTCCAACGCTCACACTTAGAGATCATTTCCTTTAGCCGTTTTAGAGAAAAGTCACTTTAAAGTTACCCTTATGTTGATTTTTTGGATTTTTTTAATGTTAAATATTATAAATCTGCAAAAATACATTTTTTAGTTTCTGTAATCAGATAATTTTTAATTATTTTTATTACAATTTTTAAAATTTTAAACTATTGTACTTTTTATTGTTTTACGAAAATTTGATAATAAAAAAATAGATTAATGTAAGGAAATAAATTAGTATATAAAACATGAAGTATTAATCACTTCGAGTCGAAGACTCGGAGTCATCGATATCTTCATGTTTTCTAACAATTAAAAATGTCCGAGAGATAAAATTATTATTGATAGTAAAGAAATAATAAGTAATAATAAATATTAATAAAATAATAAAGTAAATAATAAGAAATTTAGGGTACCTACATTTAGAATAAATTAAAATAAATTTAAGTACTTATGTACATTTTTTAAAGAAAAAAATTTTTTTAATAGAATAATTGTTTTATTTTTCAGCGCTACATATTATCGGAAGAGGACGATCACAGACAACTATTCGACTTGATACAACAAATGTTGATCTACGATCCCTCTCAACGAATAACCCTAAAGGACTCATTGAATCATCCATTTTTTGATGCACTACCAGCGTCGCAAAAATTGACAGACTTGAGAGCTGCTGGTGATTCACAGCAGACGTACGAACGGTCTCACTCGCTTTCTCGATGAAGCTAGGACAGGGACCGACCTCCATACCAAGCAGATACTCCCAAGAAGAATTTATTATTATTTTTTCGACTAAATAATCTCATCAATAGTATCGTTCGATCATACAAGTTACTCAACTATAGAATTCGATGACGCCTTTATAGAGGTGCTCTTCTTTTTTTTTTTATTTACAAATGTTATTAAGGTAAGAAACTTATTTTTCTTTTTTTTGTATATCTTTGAAAAATAATCAAATTCTATTATGATTTCTTTATAGTAATTGATTTTGTTTAGTCAAACATAGAAAAAAATTCGAAATTGTAGAAATTAAAATTCAGAGTGTCTGCTCGGTAAAGTGAAACCGAGTCCCACTATATTTGATAGTGAAATATTTTATAAACGCTACTCTGTACATTTTATCTTGTAATTTTATTTTGACGTTACAACGAGGGAGGTTTAGAGAAAACGAGATTGAGAGTGAGTGACAGTGAAAAAAAAGAAACAAAACAAAAAAAAAGAGTACGTGATAATTTGTATGTTGAAAGAAAGCCGGTCGTTGAGTTTGCGAATTTAAACTTGATAACCGGATTGGATAAAAACAAAAATTTTGTATAGGATAATAAACTAAGTTTAGAAAGTCTTAGTTAAAAAAGAGAATCGAATGATAATCGTTTAAAAAAGAAAAAAGTGAGCACTTGAGTGTTTTTGTTAATATTTTTTTTGTACAAAAAAGTAAATAACGAAATTTTCTTCGTAACAACTCGAAATTCTTTTTTTTTTATTTCTTTATTATTTTTTTTTCGTCTCAACGGCTTTGAAGAAATATGAAATTTCTTACACAGGGGAAAAGAGAAAAATTTAATTTTTTAAAAGATTATCGGAAAGAAAAGCAAAAAAAAATACAAACAAATTTCGATGAACAATCGTGTGCTCATCGTGATAAATAAACAAATGTAAACTTTTGTCTTGTAAATACGACTTGGGTAAAATTGTACTTATTCGCTACGTCATGTTTAAGTAGTTTGTCAAGTTGTAATGTACGATGTTTCTCCTTTATTTTTATTTATTATTTTCTTTCTCCCCGCGTTTACAATCACATTAGGAAAAGAAAAAATAGGAATATCTTAGAAAATGTTTTTGTCCCTAAAGCGAGAATTTTTCTCATTTCAATATTATAGAAATAGAAATTTTGAAAATAACACAGAAAAAAATTCTTAAATACAAAAAAATAATGTAAATAATTTTGCCGCAAAATTTCACGAGATCACAAATTGTATTTTAAAATTGATTAGAAAAAAATGTACTTTTTATCGTGATTGAATATTAAATATATTCAGATTAATTTTGTACATCACACATTCTTCAAGTGTTTGTAAGTAATAATTAAGAATGAAAATAAAGGAGACTAATTGGAAAAAAACTATTTTAGAGAAAAGAAATTATTTTTTAGGGTATGCACTTATATTTACTGCACTTTTTTACGAATTGAAACTATTATTTAGATACTTTATTTAAATTTCTAAGTTTTTCGAATTTTTTTAAAATTTATTAAATTTTTTAAACACTTTTTCTAAAAAAATCAAAATTTGAAAAATTCGCTTAGGTAGAAATTTAATTATTATTGTTTACATTTTCAAAAATTTCAAAATAACTCTGCAAGAATTTGATTATTTACATGTACTTTACAACATTCTTTGGAAGAATTCAATTATTTTCATAAATAGTAAAATTCTTCACAGAAATTAAATTATTTTTCATTATCTACAATTTTAATAAAATGTCACGAAAGAATTCAATTATTTTCTGAAATTTGCATAAATCTATTGAAACATTTTAATTATTTTCCAAATTTTTGAAGAAAATTCTCGTAAAATATTAAATTATTTTCTTTAAAAGTTAAAAAAATAGTTGACTAAATTGGAATGAAAAAATTAAGATAACAAAAACAAATAAAATAAATAAAAAGAATTTGGAAATATAAAAAATATTTTGCTTAAACAGTCCTTTGTACTTTTATTCTCCGTTTCCAAAAAATAGACAAGGAAGGAGCGAAAACAATGCTATGAACAATACCAAGGGCCATCGTTATCATGTTTTGAATAAGGGATTAATTTCTATCTAAATAAATTGTAAATTTTAGAAAATTCTTTTTATAATTTTTACATTACAACTTTTCACAAGAAAAAAATTAAATATGCTGTATAACATAATTGAAATGAAACTAAAAGTTTTTAATCCGTATTTTTTATTTTTAATTCCTAATAATTATTATCCTATTAACTATTTTAATATATAATTTCATATTTTATATTTATTATAATAAAATAGTTAATAGGATAATAATTATTATTAGGAATTAAAAATAAAAAATAATGAGAAAAAACTTTTAGTTGTATATCATTTATGCTATACAGGATATTTAATTTCTTTCTTGTGAAAAATTCTAATGAAAAAATTTTGAAAAGAATATTCCAAAATTTAAAATTTATTGCGATAGAAATTAATCCCTTATTGAAAACAAGATAACGTTGACCCTTGTTATTCTTCACACCATTGTTTACGCTCCGTCCTTGTCTATCTTTTCGAAAACAAGGAATAAAAGTACGACAGTCAATTTAGGTATACGTTCCCCTTCCTTTCTTTCCAATGTTGATGGTTTTCCCCCATCAAACTGTGTGAATTTAATAAATTGTCACAGTTCCTCGATCTCCATGGTTGAGGTGAGCAGTTTTAAATTATAAATTTATTTCTCAGTTCGAAAAAATTTAAATAAATTAAGGTAAATGTACATATTTCCGTGCTAGAACCTTATTCCGTGCTATCATTTAATAATAATTAATACAAAAAATTAATAAAATATTTTAGTAAAATAAAATCCATAATATTAATCTAATAAATAGCAAAGTTTATTCTACAATTTTGTACTTGCTAAAATATTTTATCAATTCCATATTTTAATTAGTAAAAAGAAATAGCACGGAATAAGGTTCTAGCACGTAATTTTGTACAGTTACCTTAATATTAATTATTAATAAATTCAAATAAATTCTTTAAATTATCTGTTCCAAATAAATAAAATAATATAAAATTCTCAAAATTTTGAAGCCTCAGATAAAATTCTTCAAACAACCCACATTCCAGGAGAGGGGAATTGAAGTTAAACTATCCGGTCATCCTACATAAATAACATGTAAGTCTGTACCAAATAAAAATAACTTATTTTATAATATTGTGGTTGTAAAATAGATGTGGACAATCTTGAATATTCCTTTAACTAAAGTTTTTACAATTTAGTAATAATCATATATAAAAATAAAACATACACAAATATCTACACACAAATAACTTGGATCAAAAAATTATAGTAAAATTACTTTAAATAATATTTTCTTAGATTTTTACATTCTCTCGAACACTAATGTCAACTACTATACATTCGATAAACAAAACTTAATGTTAAAAAATTTTTTCTGACTCAGTCATTTACTCAGTTCTACAAAAAATTTATAAATTGTTTTGCTTTAAATTATAATTTTTTACAAAATTTCCATTTTTTTCTTTAATGTCAACTGCTATACATTTTATAAACAATACATATTTTTTAAAATTTTTTGCTGACTCAGGGATATCTACTGAGGTATACAAAAAATTTGTAAACTTGTTTAGAACAGTAGTTTGTCATTAAATTATATTTCTTTAAAAAATTTTAATTATCTTAATTTTTAATGTCAACTAGTGTACAGTTTACGAACAATATGTTTTGTTTATAATTTTTGGCGTAGTCATGGGTATTTATTAAAATTATTTTTTTTGAATTTCATTTTTTTCGAAATTTTAATGTCAACTGCTATACATTTTATAAACAATGCCTAATGTTTAAAAAATTTTTGCTGACTCAGTATTATTTACTAAGTTTATAAAAAATTTATAAACTTTTTGGAGCAGTAGATTTGCTTTAAATTATAATTTTTAAAAAAATTTCTATTTTTTGGAACATTAATGTCAACTGTTGTACATTTTATTAACAATATGTATTATTTCAAATTTTTTGATGGGTAAGGGATATTAACTTAGTTCTACAAAAAATTTATAAATTGTTTTGGAGCAGTAGTTTGGCATTAAATTATATTTCTTTAAAGAATTTATATTTTTTTTCTTTAATGTCAACTGTGCTGTATAGTTTATAAACAATACATATTGTTTAAAATTTTTTGCTGACTCAGGGATATCTACTGAGGTATACAAAAAATTGTTAACTTGTTTAGAACAGTAGTTTTCATTAATATATATTTCTTTAAAAAATTTTAATTATCTTAATTTTTAATGTCAACTAGTGTACTGTTTATGAACAATATGTTTTGTTTATAATTTTTGGCGTAGTCATGGGTATTTTTTGAGTACAAAGAAATATAAAAAATTTTTTTAACAATATTTATCTTAAAAATTGTTTTTTTTTAATTTCTATTTTTTCGAAATTTAATGTCACCTGCTGTACATTTTGTAAAAAATGCTTATTGTTTAAAATTTTTGCAGACTCAGGGATATTTAATGAGTTATACCAACAAATTTGTAAACATTTTTTAACAGTAGTTTTGCATTAATAGTACATTGTACAACTAGTAGCGAAAGTAGGATTTTTCGAGAGTAAAGTTTGCGGCTCGAGGGTAGCGAGAGCAGCAATCACTCGAGAAAAATCATTCTTTCACCACGAGTTTTGCACTTTTTCTCCAACACCTTGCGAGGAAAGGTTTCTTCGTGAGTTTCGTATAATTTTAATTTAACTTGTACTTATGTTTAATATAATAAAACACGAATGTTTGAGTGGGGAAAAAGTTAGATACAAAATAAATCTCGGCCAAAGAAAAAGAAAAAAGAATAAGTTCATGATTTACTTTCGCCACGCCAAATTTTACTTTCGCCACGCTCTTCAGAGCAGTTGAGAAAAGTTAGATTTTTGCCACACTTCTCTACCAAGAAAAGTACTCCTTTCAAAGCAAGTGTTGGAGAAATTATATTTCTTTGAAAAATTTTCATTTTTTTAAACTTTAATGTCAATTGCTGTACATGTTATAAATTTATGCTGACTCAGTATTATTTACTTACTTTATAAAAAATTTATAAACTTTTTGGAGCAGTAGATTGGCATTAAATTATATTTCTTTAAAGAATTTATATTTTTTTCTTTAATGTCAACTGTGCTGTACAGTTTATAAACAATACATATTGTTTAAAATTTTTTGCTGACTCAGGGATATCTACTGAGGTATACAAAAAATTTGTTAACTTGTTTAGAACAGTAGTTTTCATTAATTTATATTTCTTTAAAAAATTTTAATTATCTTAATTTTTAATGTCAACTAGTGTACAGTTTATGAACAATATGTTTTGTTTATAATTTTTGGCGTAGTCTTGGGTATTTATTAAAATTATTTTTTTGGAAATTCATTTTTTTCGAAATTTAATGTCAACTGCTGTACATTTTATAAACAATGCTTAATGTTTAAAAAATTTTTGCTGACTCAGTATTATTTACTTAGTTTATAAAAAATTTATAAACTTTTTGGAGCAATAGATTTGCTTTAAATTATAGTTTTTAAAAAAATTTCTATTTTTTGGATCATTAATGTCAAGTGTTGTACATTTTATTAACAATATGTATTATTTTAAATTTTTTGATGGGTAAGGGATATTAACTTAGTTCTACAAAAAATTTATAAATTGTTTTGGAGCAGTAGTTTGGCATTAAATTATATTTCTTTAAAGAATTTATATTTTTTGCTTCCTCGTGAGGAAGCTTTGTAGTCGTTTAATTTACAAAATTTTTAAAAATCCTTTTGACAAATTTTCTTTTATATGGGACTATGTTATATAAGACCCTGAACAATTGTCCGGATGTATGTGTGTGTGTATGTGTGTGTGTGTGTGTGCGTGGATCCCGTTTTTTGTGAACACGATAACTCGAAGAGGTTTCAACGAATTCGGCTGAAAATTGCTAGGAATATTTATCATGAAAATATCTCGAAATGGATTGATGGACATTAAAAAATCTAATAAAAAAATTTTTTTTTTACTTTTTTCAAAAAAAAAATTTTTTTCAAAAAAATTTTTTTAAATTGAATATTGAAGTTAATATACAATAAAATCTTCTTCTTTACATCAAGACGAATCGATTGGTATATATAAAGTATATATTTTATTTGAATTTATAGAATTAAACATAATTAAAACCAAAAATTCGCACTTTTATTAGAAATTTATTTCCTTCTTAAAAATTATGTTGCTTTATAATAAAATGTTAATCTAGACTTAAAAACAAACTAAAATTCTTCATTTCATCAAGACGAATCGATTGATGTATAAAAAGAATATATTTTATTAGCATTAATAGAATTAAATAAAATGAAAAAATTTACTTTAAAGCAAATTTTTTGCTTATCGTAAAGAGGAAGCAAAATGTTCATGTAATGAACATCTTAATTCACAACTTGTTTTCTTTAATGTCAACTGTGCTGTACAGTTTATAAACAATACATATTGTTTAAAATTTTTTGCTGACTCAGGGATATCTACTGAGGTATACAAAAAATTTGTTAACTTGTTTAGAACAGTAGTTTTCATTAATTTATATTTCTTTAAAAAATTTTAATTATCTTAATTTTTAATGTCAACTAGTGTACAGTTTATGAACAATATGTTTTGTTTATAATTTTTGGCGTAGTCATGGGTATTTTTTGAGTACAAAGAAATATAAAAAATTTTTTAAACAATAATTATCTTAAAAATGTTTTTTTTTAATTTCTATTTTTTTGAAATTTAATGCCAACTGCAGTACATTTTGTAAAAAAATTCTTATTGTTTAAAAATTTTGCAGATTCAGGGATATTTAATGAGGTATACCAAAAAATTTGTAAACTTTCTTTTAACAGTTGTTTTGCATTAAATTATATTTCTTTAAAAAAATTTCATTTTTTAAACTGTAATGTCAATTGCTGTACATGTTATAAATTTTTTCTGACTAAGGCATATTTACTGAGTTTTATAAAAAATTTATATACTTTTTTGGAGCAGTAGATTTGCTTTAAATTATAATTTTTAAAAAAATTTCTATTTTTTGGATCATTAATGTCAAGTGTTGTACATTTTATTAACAATATGTATTATTTTAAATTTTTTGATGGGTAAGGGATATTAACTTAGTTCTACAAAAAATTTATAAATTGTTTTGGAGCAGTAGTTTGGCATTAAATTATATTTCTTTAAAGAATTTATATTTTTTTCTTTAATGTCAACTGTGCTGTACAGTTTATAAACAATACATATTGTTTAAAATTTTTTGCTGACTCAGGGATATCTACTGAGGTATACAAAAAATTTGTTAACTTGTTTAGAACAGTAGTTTTCATTAATTTATATTTCTTTAAAAAATTTTAATTATCTTAATTTTTAATGTCAACTAGTGTACTGTTTATGAACAATATGTTTTGATTATAATTTTTGGCGTAGTCATGGGTAGTTAGTGAGTACAAAAAAATATACAAATTTTTTAAACAATAATTATCTTAAAAATGTTTTTTTTAATTTCTATTTTTTTGAAATTTAATGTCAACTGCAGTACATTTTGTAAAAAAATGCTTATTGTTTAAAATTTTTGCAGATTCAGGGATATTTAATGAGTTATGCCATAAAATTTGTAAACTCTTTTTTAACAGTAGTTTTGCATTAAATTATATTTCTTTGAAAAATTTTCATTTTTTAAACTTTAATGTCAATTGCTGTACATGTTATAAATTTTTGCTGACTCAGTATTATTTACTTAGTTTATAAAAAATTTATAAACTTTTTGGAGCAGTAGTATGAACAATACTTATTGTTTATAATTTTTTGCTGACTCAAGTATATTCACAAAGTTTTCATAAAAAGTATAATTTTTTTTAATCAGTAGATTTGCTTCAAATTATATATTTTTTAAAAATTTTCATTTTTTAAACTTCAATGTCAATTGCTGTACTATTTATAAACAATACTTATTGTTTATAATTTTTGCTGACTCAAGTATATTCACTGATTGTCAAAAAAAGTTAATAATTTTTTGGAACAGCAGTTTTGCCTTAAATTAGATTTTATAGAAATATTTACATTTTTTAAAACATTAATGGCAACTGCTGTACCATTTATGAACAATACTTATTGTCTATAATTTTTTGCTGACTCAAGAATATTCACTTAGTTGTCGAAAAAAGTTATTAATTTTTTTAGAACAACAGTTTTGCTTAAAATTAAATTTTTCAAAAGAATTCTATTTTTAAAATATTATTGTTAACTGCTGTACTATTTATAAAAAATAGTTATTGTTTATAATTTTTGCTGACTCAAGTATATACACTGAGTTGTCAAAGAAAGTTAATAATTTTTTGGAACAGCAGTTTTCCTTAAATTATATTTTATAGAAATATTTATATTTTTTTTATTTAATGTCAACTGTGCTGTACAGTTTATAAACAATACATATTTTTTAACATTTTTTGCTGACTCAGGGATATTTACTGCTGTACATTTCATAAACAAGACAAACAATTAGTAAATATGATGACCAATTTTTATTCCTATAAAAATTTTTTTTTTCTAATGAATAGAATTTTATTTTGTAAATTTTTAGTGAAAAATTGAAAAATAAATTTCAATTAGAATTAGAAAGAAGTTAATCCTTAATTGTAAATACGAAAGATAACGACTCTGCATTATTTTTTTCTTGTCCTTGTTTATCTTTTCGCCAATGACAATAAAAGTTAGAAATTAAATTGAGCCCTTTTCTCTTCCTTTCTTTCCTTTAACCCTCCTGCGTATAAAGCCGAGTATACTCGTCAAACCAAACCGTTATCGTATGTATGAGGACAATTATGCTCGTCCAAACATTTTTGTTAATAACTTTTGTTTTAAATAATATTAAGACATCGGTCCAGTTGCAAATTTCATTTTATACCTAAACAAAGGTAATTAAATTATTTAGAACCATATAAATAAATTATTTAACAATAAATATTACATTAAAAATGTCTTTAAAAAAAGAAAGAAATGTATATCTTACAAATTAATGTTTGCTTGTTGGATTTTCTAAAATCCGTTTATTAAAGAGTTTTTGAGCTCGCTGATTACGAATATAAAGTCAAAATTAAAAAAATTTTAAATGGCGGACCAGAATTTTAAAAATATTTACTAATCGTCCCGTCTACCGCTATCTAGAGGTTTTAGGCAAAGTTAATTAAAATCTATTTTTTTTATTTTTATGTAAACAAATTTTTGTCCCAATTTCAAAGTTTTCCTAATTTATAGAAAAACATTTCCTCTGTCCAATAAAAATAATTTACAGTTTTTGGAAAATTAAAAATATTTATTTTTAAGAAAAGTGGTTGAAAATTTTTTTGTTTAAATAATTTGATAATTTAATAATTTTTACTTTATCTTGAATCTACAATTTCGAATTTTTTAATTTTAACTTCATATTCGTAATCAGCGACCCCCAAAACCTCTAAATACCAATCGACGTGAAAATTCAATATTATGAAAACTGTATGCATTTGGAAGCAACTTTTCGGGTAGAAACTTATGCGCCTCAGTTTATTGGCATCTTAGTGCGTCAGTTTTTTAAAATTTTATTTTAACCATTACACGAATTTCATTTTTTTATTTAAATATTTATAATATTTTTGGTAAATCGGGTGCTGTAAATTTATTGATTTAAAGAATAATGAGTAAGTACGAAAAAATAAAACAAATTTTTTAAAAATATTATTTTGCTAATTTATATTAGGTAATGTCAGTTAAAATTATTAGCGGAATAACTGAAGTTAAAAAATATTTGTTACAATTAGAATATGTATTATATTATTGATAAATATTTAAATAAAAAACTTGACCTTATAATTATTAAAATTATTTTTTCAATTCAACAAAAATATAATTGTTTTAGTTATATTTATGTAATTAATATTTCTTATTTTTCACATTAAAATTTTTTTTTATAAATAAATATAAATAAAAGTTAATTTATAAAAAAACACTTTGAAAAAAATTTGGATACAAGATACAATCCATAATTTTTTTCGCAATAAGAAAACGTATGAATTTTTTGAAATTCATATATTTATTTTTTAAAATTTATTTTTCAGAGTCATTTCTTACTCAGTCTTTGGAGAGAAGTCGACAGAAAAATAGGAATCAGTGGATACCGAGGCATGATTCTAAATTGTCTGAAAATCATCAAAGCTAAGTTCAACAAAGAAGTAAGTCAACAAATGGCAATAATTTATTTTTTATTCATTACAAATAGTCGGTACTAAAGTTAGTAACAAATTGATCCCAAAAACGGATAACAAATGTATGAAATTAAAAATACAAATAGCTTGAAATTAAATTTTATTAAATAGTTTTCATTTCTTAGAGCTTTAATATCAACTGCAGTATATTTAAGAACCATTACTTATTGGTTATATTTATACACGGAAAAATAAGTACATGAAACATTACTAGACAGTACTTGACTTTTGGATGAGACAATATTCTGTAAATATTTCATAGACAGTCCTAAAATTTTTCATTGACTTATGTGAAATAATCACGAGCAGTACTATAATATTTAAAATATTCAATTGATTACTTTAAATATTCCAACACTGCTTGTGATTATTTTACATAAATCAATGAAAAATTCTAGGACTGTCTATGAAATAATTACACAATGTTATCCCATCCAAAAGTCAAATACTGAAAACTGAAATTTTATTTGATTAAATATTTTTCACATTTTTGAACGTTAATGTCAACTGAAGTACATTTAATAACCAATACTTATTGGTTATAATTTTTTGCTCACTCAAGAAACAATTTGTGACTTTACACAAAAATAAATTAATTTTTTTGGACAGTAGATTTTCATTCAATTCTATTTCATTAAATACTTTCCATTTTTTCGAACTTTAATGTCAACTGCCCCACATAGCACAAAAACTTCCAGGAAACTTCCTAGACCTTTCCCTGAAAGTTTTTACATATTATGAACAATTGTTAATGTTTATAATTTTTTGCTAACTCAGGAAAATTTGCTTGGTTTTTAAAAAATGTTGAAACATTTTTTAAACAGTAGAATTTCTTTATATTCCATTTTAGTAAAAAATTCTATTTTTAAAAAATTTAATGGCAATTTGATTCTCGTAAAAAAATTCGATTTTTTCATAATTTAGTGTGAACTGCTGTACAGTTTATGAACAATAGTTATTGTTTATAATTTTTTGCTAAGTCAGGAACATTTGCTGAGTTATCAAAAAACTTTAAAAAGCACATCTGAATAGTTGATTTTCTTTAAATTCGATTTTAGTAAAGAATTCCATTTTTAAAAATTTAGTATGAACTGCATTACAGTTTATAAATAATAGTTCTTTATAAATTTTTGCTAATTCAGTAAAATTTGCTGAGTTATCAAAAAAATAGTAATGCATTTCTGAACAGAAGATTTACTTTAAATCAAGGACTGACACAAACACGAAAAAACACGAAAATTCGTGTCGTGCCTTGATACGACACGATTAACAATTTAAAATTCGTGCCGTGCCTTGGCACGACACAAAGTTACCTTAGTATTGTGTAGAATCTTGCAAGCGTTATTTGTGTTTTTTAGGCACGACACGAATTTCGAAACGAACTTTGTGTCGTGCCTAGGCACGGCACGAATTACCAAGCGAACTTTGTCGTGCCAAGGAACGGCATGAATTGCAAAGCGTTATTTGTGTCGTACCAAGGCACGACACATATTTTTCGTGAAAGTCCCTGCTTTAAATTTAATTTTTGTAACAAATTCAATGTTTTTAAAATTTTATGTCAACTGCTATACAGTTTATAAACAATTGGTATTGTTTTAATTTGTTGCTACCATAGAAATATTCACACAGTTATCAAAAAACTTTAAAAACCATATCTGAACAGTAGATTTTTATTAAATTTGATATTAGTAAAAAATTCCATTTTTTAAAAATTTAATGTCAACTGTTGTACATTTTTTAAATTCCTAAACAGAATTTTGTTAACAAATTGTAATTATACAAAAATTTTTTCTTTTTCAAAAATAAACTTATTTTGTGAACCAAATTGTGATTAAAAAATAGAAAATATGCAAAATAGTTATTATTTTTAATATACATTTCTTTCAATTTTCTAACATTCATCAAAACTATGTTGTAGTTTTTGTAAACAATTTTTTAGTGTTCATAATTTTTTACTTATTCAGGAATAAGTACTAAGTTCTGAAAAAAATAAATGAACGTTTTATTACAAAAGATTTGCTTTAAACTCAATTTTTTTAAGATAGACCATTTTTTCATTCTTTATTGTCGACTGCTGTACTTTTTGTAAACAATACTTATTGTTTATAATTATTTGCTATAGTAGATTTGCTATAAAATGTATTTTTTCCATTTTTAAAACTATATTGTAAATTACTGTATGTTTAATTTTAATACTAACTGTTTATAATTTTATAATTAATCATAATTTTTATAACTCTTGTCTTTGAGCTTTAAACTAGACTTTGAAAAATGCCTATTTTTCAAATATTAATGTCAACTGCTGTATATTTTATAAAGAGAATTTATAATTTATGAATTTTTGTTGACTTCTGGAAATGTAAAAAAAATCAAGTTTTCATTCTCCCATACTTTTCCGACTTTTCCCGTGCCAAACTCCAAAAATAAAGATTTCAAATTTTGGACAAAAATTTTTTTAAAAAAATTAATTTTCTATCCTCTCATACTTTGCCGACTTTTCCCGTACTTTGCCTAACTCCAAAAATTGCGATTTTAAATTTTCATATGTAAGGTGTAAGTAATAGTTTCCTATCAAGTCAATTTCATAAGAAATTTAATAGGAAACTATTACTTACACCTTACATATGATATATTCAGCCACAAGTCGAAACTAAAAAACTACATCTAATTATAATTATTTTAAATTTTCATTTTAAAATGAACTTAATGTTCATTTTTTAAATTATATTTTAATTCTTTCTTGCAGTGACGTATTCAACATTGTATCTTTCTTAAGAAGAGGAAAGAAAACAGATCATTACAATGCTATCTTATCATATATTATTGAAAAATTTAGGGCGACTATTGTTAAATTATTATTTTTCGATTATTATTATTGTATGTACTGCGATTTAAAAAATAATGTAATACTTTTTAGATAGGAATTGTAATAAGTATGTATTTGATAAATAAAAAAATAGTGACTGAAGAGGACAAGAAAGAAGCGGAAGGAATCGAACACCGAACGAAGACGGATATATCTTCTTTCAACCAAGAATGGTAATCAAAGTGAGTTTTTACTTTTAATATTAATTTACTTCTATTTCTTAGGTATTACAGCGGTTAAAAAATAGCCCCATTTTTCTTCTTAAGGTCATTCTTTATATATTTATACAAAATTTAAAAAACCTTACATTTTTAAAAAATGTGTATTATTGAAAAAAAATTACAATATTTTATTTTTTTAAAAAACAAAAATTAAAATAATAATATAACTATACATTTGTTGTAAAATTAAAATAATATACACAAACACATTTACAGCTAAAATTATAAAAAAATGCACTTTTGCTTTTAACATTAGCAAATAATTATTACCGCTGTAATACATAAACTTGAATAATGAAAGTTCTTTGTACAATAAGTTGACTAGAGCGCGGACGGAATGGAAAATACCAGTCAGGTACCAGTGAGTGATTCATTGTTTGTCACTGCTACCCGACCGATATTACCGCTTGCGACCGCAGCCTAGTTGGGGTAAGTACCTATTTTTTAAAATTAAATATTGAAATATTCTAAAATAATTATATCCCTCCTTAAATATAAGTTATTGTCAAGTTAAAAAATTTATAAAAATTACATAAGTTTCGATTGAGTTTCGTAAACAAGTTTCATAAATAGATGAACTTTAAAATGTTTCAATTTAAAATTGTAGGAAATTTCAATCTTAGATTAATTAGATAAGAAATTTTAAAGAACTTACATTTTTAAAAAAATTTCATAATTTAAATTCATTAAAACTCAGATAAATTTTTAAATATATAATCATATATAATAATTATTAATTATGGTAAATCTGAGGGAGATGGACATTTCAAATATTTAATATGTGATAATTTTTCCTTTTGTAGAACAAAAACTATAATTGTCTCTCTATGATTTATGAAGATAATATTTATTCTTCTCAAAAATAAATCTAATATCAAATTAAAGGTTAAAAAAATCAAAATTTTTAAAAAGTGTATAAATAACAAGCTTAGAATCAACAATATTCGTAGATTAATTAAAAATAGTGAATTGTAATATTTTTGTGATAATAATTTAAGAACATTATTAGAAAGAAGTGACTCAAAAGTATTGTCTTAAAACAATTAGATTACTTTTAGCTTTTATTCGATTGGTGTAACAAGAGCCAATTGGTTAGAACGAGGGGTTTGGAATTAAACTTTGAATTGAGCAGTCACACAAAGTTTATGAACATTCCCAATATACTCGTTAAACTGGTAGTCAGGGAACCCAGCATGTTTTTTAATTTAATGACAAATCTTTTGACTCACTTGATTCATAAAATGCTTAAAAATCTAACAATTTACTATGAGGTTTAAGAATCTACGAAATGTTTAGAATTTGTCAAAAATAGGCTAAGGCTAAAACTTATTTTTTCGAGAGTGTTAACTACGATAAGTAGAAGTCATAATTTTTTAAAACCGAAACATAACACACTTGTCAGACATTAATGTAAAATATACAGTTGATTTAAAGATGTACTAACCAAAAAACTAAAAAATAATAAGCTACAAATATCCTTGACAAAAGAATGATTTCCGAAAAAAGGAAAAAGTGGACTTGGATGGGTTAAGACTAATCTCCCAAAGTGACTATCAAACGCCTATTTTAGAATACTAAGCATTTAAATTTACCTTGGCACTGTTGCAAAGCGTGGACGTTTCAAAAGAAACCAGATTGGTATTGTTTTCAACTATCTTAGTTGAGAGCTACAATTGGGTTTCTTCTTTTAATGGTAATCTGTTGTACAACATGTCAATTATTTCATATGCCGTCAAAAGTCATCTCTAGAAAGAGTTTTTTAATTGCATAGATCATTTTGAGAGATATGCCCCCTGAAGATGTTTCACGATGGATTTTCAATTCACACGCGATGATGAATTGATAAACCCTGAAGAGTACTTGACAAGGTTACATTCAGCCGACAGGAATATTTGTAGTTTATGGAAACTTATTCCTGTTGGTTCTATTTTATACTTAATCTTTAAACAAAAATTTTGTAATAAGTAGAGGAGCAAAAAAATAATCATTGCTATCTTAATTTGCATTTATTAATATTTAACATTTGTATGTTTTATATTTTTGTCTCGACAGTAATTATTGTGGTTGTAAACAATGTTCGTAGATTTATAAAAGTAAATTGTAATATTTTTTGTGATAATAATTTAGGTACATTATTAGAAGAAAGTGAGTCAAGAGTATTGTCTTAAAACAATTAGATTACTTTTAGCTTTTCTTCGATTGGTGTAACAGGAGCCAATTGGTTAGAACGAGGGGTTTGGAATTAAACTGTGACCCAAGCTCATGAACATCCGTTGGTATATCCTTAGTTGGCTTTGAATTGAGCAGTCACACAAAGTTTATGAACATTCCCAATATACTCGTTAAACTGGTAGTCAGGGAACCCAGCATGTTTTTTAATTTAATGACAAATCTTTTGACCCACTTGATTCACAAATTGCATAAAAATCTACTGATTCACTGTAAGGTTTATGAATCTACAAATTATTTGTAACACAAGATTTTATAGATAAATGACAGCAATTTTTCGGTTCAGTTAGAATTTGTTTAAAATATGCTAAAGCTAAAACTTGACGAAAACTGAAAAGCTCAAGTTAACTTCCCAAAAAAAAGAAACATAATGAATAGACAAAGGAAAAAAAATTAAAGTTATAATATAAAATATTATGTAAATTTTAATAAAATGTGTCTATTTTTAACAATTTTTTTATTTATTTGAATGTTGACAAATTTTTGTAAGCTATTGACAAGCAGAGAGATAACATTGTTCATGCATTAAATTTCCGCTTAACAATTATTTTTACATCATTCCTCTCAATTGAAACAAAGTTATACTAGAAGCTAGATTTTTAAGTTGTTTTTACTGCTTTTTTATAACTCTAATTTGTAATATTATAAGTAGTAGGTAATAATATTAAAAAATTATTATACCCCCCAATTACTCATAACATTTTTAACCCTTTGTGACATTCATTACATTACAACACTCATTTAAAAACAAAAATGCTTAGAGAGGTTTTAAGGTTGCTCATTACGAAACTGAAGTCCTTTTTAGAAAAACATTACCTAAACGTAACTAATTGTCAATTTAAAAATATACAGTAGTTGCATAGAAAACGAAGAGTAACAATAGCCTTGTCAGACATTAATGTAAAATATACAACTGATTCAAAGATATACTAACCAAAAAACTAATAAATAATAAGCTACAAATATCCTTGTCAAAAGAATGAATTCCGAAAAAAGGAAAATGTGGACTTGGATGGGTTAAGACTAATCTCCCAAAGTGACTGTCAAACGCCTATTTTAGAATACTAAGCATTTAAATTTACCTTGGCACTGTTGCAAAGCGTGGACGTTTCAAAAGAAACCAGATTGGTATTGTTTTCAACTATCTTAGTTGAGAGCTACAATTGGGTTTCTTCTTTTAATGGTAATCTGTTGTACAACATGTCAATTATTTCATATGCCGTCAAAAGTCATCTCTAGAAAGAGTTTTTTAATTGCATAGATCATTTTGAGAGATATGCCCCCTGAAGATGTTTCACGATGGATTTTCAATTCACACGCGATGATGAATTGATAAACCCTGAAGAGTACTTGACAAGGTTACATTCAGCCGACAGGAATATTTGTAGTTTATGGAAACTTAGTCCTGTTGATTCTATTTTATACTTAATCTTTAAACAAACATTTTGTAATAAGTAGAGGAGCAAAAAAATAATCATTGCTATCTAAATTTGCATTTATTAATATTTTAACATTTGTATGTTTTATATTTTTGTCTCGACAGTAACAAAAATTAATAAACAACGGAGAAGAACAATAACAATATTGAATTTTTCCACACACTTGATAACTTGTTCCTGTCAGAATAAGGTATATATTAAAATTCAAAATTATATTATTACTAAGAAAATGAACAATAAAAATTTTTATTGAGTTGAAATTTTTTCGGTCCTGCCGCTTGATATTATTGCTTACTATTTTTAATATTAGCAAATAATTATTCAGGCTGTAAACAATGTTCGTAGATTTATAAAAGTAAATTGTAATATTTTTTGTGATAATAATTTAGGTACATTATCAGAAGAAAGTGAGTCAAGAGTATTGTCTTAAAACAATTAGATTACTTTTAGCTTTTCTTCGATTGGTGTAACAGGAGCCAATTGGTTAGAACGAGGGGTTTGGAATTAAACTGTGACCCAAGCTCATGAACATCCGTTGGTATATCCTTAGTTGGCTTTGAATTGAGCAGTCACACAAAGTTTATGAACATTCCCAATATACTCGTTAAACTGGTAGTCAGGGAACCCAGCATGTTTTTTAATTTAATGACAAATCTTTTGACTCACTTGATTCATAAAATGCTTAAAAATCTAACAATTTACTATGAGGTTTAAGAATCTACGAAATGTTTAGAATTTGTCAAAAATAGGCTAAGGCTAAAACTTATTTTTTCGAGAGTGTTAACTACGATAAGTAGAAGTCATAATTTTTTAAAACCGAAACATAACACACTTGTCAGACATTAATGTAAAATATACAGTTGATTTAAAGATGTACTAACCAAAAAACTAAAAAATAATAAGCTACAAATATCCTTGACAAAAGAATGATTTCCGAAAAAAGGAAAAAGTGGACTTGGATGGGTTAAGACTAATCTCCCAAAGTGACTATCAAACGCCTATTTTAGAATACTAAGCATTTAAATTTACCTTGGCACTGTTGCAAAGCGTGGACGTTTCAAAAGAAACCAGATTGGTATTGTTTTCAACTATCTTAGTTGAGAGCTACAATTGGGTTTCTTCTTTTAATGGTAATCTGTTGTACAACATGTCAATTATTTCATATGCCGTCAAAAGTCATCTCTAGAAAGAGTTTTTTAATTGCATAGATCATTTTGAGAGATATGCCCCCTGAAGATGTTTCACGATGGATTTTCAATTCACACGCGATGATGAATTGATAAACCCTGAAGAGTACTTGACAAGGTTACATTCAGCCGACAGGAATATTTGTAGTTTATGGAAACTTATTCCTGTTGGTTCTATTTTATACTTAATCTTTAAACAAAAATTTTGTAATAAGTAGAGGAGCAAAAAAATAATCATTGCTATCTTAATTTGCATTTATTAATATTTAACATTTGTATGTTTTATATTTTTGTCTCGACAGTAATTATTGTGGTTGTAAACAATGTTCGTAGATTTATAAAAGTAAATTGTAATATTTTTTGTGATAATAATTTAGGTACATTATTAGAAGAAAGTGAGTCAAGAGTATTGTCTTAAAACAATTAGATTACTTTTAGCTTTTCTTCGATTGGTGTAACAGGAGCCAATTGGTTAGAACGAGGGGTTTGGAATTAAACTGTGACCCAAGCTCATGAACATCCGTTGGTATATCCTTAGTTGGCTTTTGAATTGAGCAGTCACACAAAGTTTATGAACATTCCCAATATACTCGTTAAACTGGTAGTCAGGGAACCCAGCATGTTTTTTAATTTAATGACAAATCTTTTGACCCACTTGATTCACAAATTGCATAAAAATCTACTGATTCACTGTAAGGTTTATGAATCTACAACATATTTAGAATTTGTTAAAAATCTGCTAAAGTTAAGTCTTGTCAAAAAAAGTTCAAATTAACTTCCTGAATAAAGAAACATAATAAATAGACAGAGGAAAATAATAAAATTAAAATTATACTATTTAACGAAATAAGAGAGTCAAGAGATTTCACTTTAAAATAACTTCGAATTCAGGTCTTATTTATGTTTAATTTACGATTGTTATTAAGAGAGTAAATCATTGAATAGGATTTAGACCCGAGAAAACAAATCGGTGGATGTGGATAGGTTAAGACTTATCTCTCCAGCGGGCTATATAAGTGATTTTGAGCGCGTCACGGGCAGTTAAGATGTACCTTGTCACTGTTGCAAAGTGTGGGTCCGTTCGGAAGAAACCATTCTTGTCTCTTGCTACCAATAGAAAATGGAGACTACATAAACAAAAATGTTGTTCAAAAATAAAAACGTAGTTCAGGATTTAAAAATGGTTTATGAATAAAAATTTTTTTACAGTAAATTCTTACAGATAAAAATTTGTTAACATTATATACTGAAAGAATAAAGCATTTATAATTAATGCTCGATGCTATGATACATGCCACGTTTAATAAAATATATAATATGAATCACCTTGTATCACATTTACGCTTGACGATATAATGAAATAAAAGAAAAAAATTAAAAAAGCGCAAAAGTAGAACATGAAGAATAGTTGATGTTATCAATGCTATAAGGAGGTACTCGCCATTTGAAGTAAATAGCAAGTTTCTCTTTATAGTGCACCCTCTTGAAGAGATAATTAAGAATAAAAAATATTTGAAAAGGAATAGTAGAAAATTGGAAGACTTTAGAGGACTAAAGTTCAGTTGTTTTCTTTTAGTGTATGGTCTTATTACATACTTGTATTAGAAATTAATAAAAACGAAAAAAAGATAATTGTTAAGTAAAAAAAGCTAAAGTTAAAAATTAAACACTAATTAATGAAATATAGCTAAGGGGTAAAAAATAGTTGAAATATGGAAAATAACAGATGAGCTCGATGCGTTAAGAAGTAACAAAATTATAAAGGAAAATAATGAAAATTTATGAACAAATAATTCACTAAAATATGGTTTATTGGGTCTATGCTTTCAGCACCACCAAAAGGAATAAATTGTACATATTCCTTTACAGTACATGTTTTCATAAAAATTTGAAAAATAAATTAAGGAATTTATTGAATACACGGTTAACAAATAAAAAGTACTTGCAAAAATTACTATCTTAGAAACTGAAAAATAGACGATAACCTTGACGCTTTAAGAAGGTATAAGGAAAAAGCACGAATCCTCTATTAGTACGTCCCTTTTAGAAAATAATAATAAAAGATACTATAGAAAATTGTTGATAAAATAAAGTAGATAAAAATTGACTTATCAAATACTACCTGATGAACAAAAAATTAGGTTATGAGTTTGATGCTTTATATTAGGACGGTCACAGTCCAAAGAGAAAGAATTTAAATAAAATCAGAAGATATTTGAAAAGAAAAAAGTAATAGTTGAAGAATTAGAGAATTTTGACAATTGCAATCTAGTTTTAAACATTAGTCAACATTAGAGATTAGTGATTAAAAAGTACTATATGAGAAATAAAAATGTATATTATGAGCTCGATGCTTTATGGTGGTATCGGAGCACCCTTAAGAGTAAGAATACACAAAAATATCTAATAGGAACATAGAGCGCAATAAAAAAAAAGAATTAGAAAGTTTTGGTAATCGCAAAATAGATTAAAAATGTAGTCAACATTCAAGGTTGGTTTAAAGTTTGTTCAAAAAATATAAAAATGTGTTAGGTATCCTTCATAGTGAACATTTGAATAAGAAACTGAGTATCTACAATGTTCGTAGATTAATATAGAAACCGCTGCTAAGTTATATATTTTTCTTATAATTTTGGTGTTCATTTCATTTGTTTTCGCAAATCTCGTTGTGTTCATTTTATGAATACTTTGCTTCCTTATAGAGATGTTAAAAATAATAAAGTATTAATTTTGAACAATTATACTCAATTGCTGTAATATTTTTTTCTCTTATATTTATCTTATTATACTAATGAAAATGTTATGTTTACACACACACACATACATAATGACAATTTTTCAAAATGTCAATTTTAAATAAAAACATGTCCAAAAATCGATGTCGAAAAATATTAGTATTTCAATACTTCCTCTTTATGAGGAAGCAATGCATTGTAATATTTTTCGTGCTAATAATTTGATTCTTAAAAAAAGTCGTGAAATTATCTTGTTAAATTTTTTAATAATTTAAATATTAAATATAAAAATAAAAATTTTAGTAATTATATTACATTATAATAACCGACATAATTTGCCCTCACCTGAAGTTAGCGTTAAAGATAACAATGTTTTGTTTTATAGTTTAAATTGATATGTTAAAAAATGGAAAGTTAATATATATCCTGTGTGTAAAAAAATGTGTAGAAAATTGTATTAAATGTGTAGTGTTTTAATTTGTTAGCTTCTTTAGAAATTAAATTTTAAATAATATTAACCAAAAACTCTGGAAAATTAATTGAATTGTGGAAGACTTGCAGTTAAAATTTTTATGTATTTCGTAGTTTCAAGCAAATAAAGAATAATAATTAGTTCATTTGTAGATTAATGATTAATGTTAAATACAGGGACCAACACGGACACGGAAATTCGTGTCATGACTTGACACTACACGAATTACCAAGTGAACTTTGTGTCGTTCCTTAACACGTCACGAATTACCAATGGAAATTTGTGTCGTTCATTTACACGTCACGAATTACCAATGGAAATTTGTGTCGTGTCCTGACAGAACACGACACGGACATGAATTTTTCGTGAATGTCCCTGTTTAAATTTTTATTTTACAAAAGTTATTAAAATTTAATAAATTGAATTTGGAAAATTTTTAAAAAGTAGGTTTTTGAAAGATAGTAATTAAAATTTTTTAAAAAAGGTACTTGAATTCTCAATAATAATTTTAAAAAATAAAAAAAAATTGAAAATTTTGCCAGCTTTTAAAATAAATTTTGAACTTTAATTTAAGTTGCTGTAAGAAATATTTGGCATTTTCTATAAAAGTTGTTAAAATAATTAAATGTAATGAAAAATCGTAAGAAAAATTATATTTTTTTATAAATTAATAACTTTCATTAAAATTGAAAAAGCAAATTTTAAAAGCAATAATGGAAAAGAGAATATCACGCGCGCTTGCACGCGTGCAGTTTTTATTGTTTTATATAAAATTCACTTATTTTGTGAAATTATAAATTATATTTACCTACTCCTTTTAGAGGAGGTAAGAAAACTAACGCAACGGAAAATTGACTCAGGTAGAAAGAGAAAACAGGTCGAAGGAAACAAAAGAAGGGAAAAGGAAACCCCTAAAGTCGTTACCTTTCTTGTTTATAAAATAGGATTAATTTCTCTTTCTAATCGTCAATTATTGAAAGGTCGACGACTACAAATAATATTCAAAATAATTAGAAAATTAAGTTTCTTTCTACCTTCATTTTAGGAAAATAAATTAAAACTGCTGAATATTATTTATAAAAAATAATTTTCATTTTTCGTGAAAATTTTAAGAATTTTAACCCAAAAGAAATTTTTAACAAACATTTAGAAATAATTGTTTTTATTTTATTTAAAAAATTTTACTGATATTTGTTCATTAATTCATAATTAACAATAACTGCTTTCAAAGATTTTTAATCTTTTATCATAAACTTTACTGAATATTTATCTATTACAATCAATAAATAATAATTAAAAACAAAAAGTAAGCATTAAAAATATTATCTAACAATTATTAAATTGTAAATAAAAATAGAAATCAATCGAAAATAATTTTTGCAAATTTTTCAAATAAAATAAAAACAATTATTTTTTAATGTATGGTTTAAATTTCTCTTGGGTCAGAATTCTTAAAATTTTCACGAAAAATGAAAATTATTTTTTATAAATAATATTCAGCAGTTTTAATTTATTTTCCTAAAATGAAGGTAGAAAGAAACTTAATTTTCTAATTATTTTAAATATTATTTGTAGTCGTCAACCTTTCAATAATTGACGATTAGAAAGAGAAATTAATCCTATTTTATAAACAAAAAAGGTAACGACTTTAGGGGTTTCCTTTTCCCCTCTTTAGTTTCCTTCGACCTGTTTTCTCCTTCTACCTGAGTTAATTTTCCATTGCGCTAGTTTTCTTACTTCGTTTAGAAGGAGTAGTTAGTTAAATATAATTTATTATTTCACAAAATAAGTGAATTTCATTTAAATTATTAAAGTTTTTAAATTATTTTAAATTTAATAAGAAGTGTCCACGACTTTTTCGAAGTCTTTAATTCTTCATTCGTCTTTGGTAAATCCAGAGTAAGTAGCAAGTGAAGTTTTTTTTGTGTAGTAATTAAAAATAAAAATGTTTAAAAAAGAAGTTACAAAATTATTTAAATATCTATTTCTATGAAAAATTATATTTAATTTATTCAAGTAAAAATTAATTTGAAATCTCTTTATTTTTCCAGTTTTGGCATCGACTCGCAGCAGTATTCCGCATGAAGTGGAGGAGGCATCACCTGAAATTTAGGGGTAAGTAAATTAAATACAAATATTTTATTTTTCTTTCTTTATTTCTTCTTTAAAACATTTTCTTTTTCTTATCACGTCTATTCTTTTAGAAATTCTTTTTCTTTTAATTCTTTAAAGTAATTACTTAGTTTTTAAAATTAAAAAATTACTTTAAATCTAAACCTGTCAAAATTTCGCCGATTTCAATTTAGTGGACTATGTTTCTTAAATAAGTCAGTTGAATTTTCTAGAGGAACAATAAAAAACTATTGATTCTCATTGGAATTCTAGTGAAAATTCCACTGAATTATTTGAGAAACATAGTCCACTGAATTGAAATCGGTGAAATTTTCTCAGATTTAGATTTAATTCTTTTTTTAATTTTTCTTTGTTTTTTTCAATTTCTATCTTTGTAGTGAAAACGCACTTGTCTTTTTTAGTGGAAATAGGACAATAACCTCTTCCACTGAATAAGAAATCGGAAACCTTTACCGATTATTAATTCAAAGTGCAATATTTCTCTTTTTATTTTTGTTCTCTTTCTTTCCATCTTTGAAATCTATCTCTTTCTTCTATCCTTGTAGTGAAAATGCACTTGACTTATTTAGTGGAAACAGGAAAATAACCTCTTCCACTAAATAAAAATCGGAAATTTTCAAAGTGCAATATTCTCTTTTTATTTTTATTCTCTTTCTTTCTATTCTTTTTCTATCTATCTTTTTTCTATCTTTCTTTCTATCTATCTATTCTTTCCATCTTATCAATACTCCTTTTCCCTTTCCTTACTTTGGTGGGATGACTTGTAACACGGCTTCCTTTTTGGAAGAAAGTCGCCTCCAAAGTTTCCTCCCTCTCCTCTCCTAACTTGGTGGGATGACTTGTAACACGCCTTCCTTTTGGAAGAAAGTCGCCTCCAAAGTTTCCTTCTTCTCCTTCTTTGGTGGGATGACTTGTAACACGGCTTCCTTTTTGGAAGAAAGTCTCCTCCAAAGATCCTCTCCCTTTAAGCATCCCAGGGGAGAGTGTGACGACTTTCTCTCCCCACTTGGGAAACGAAGTCGTCCTCAAGGAGAGAAGTTGTCGACTTCACTCTCCTTGAGTAGGAAGATAGAAAGAAGTCGTCCTCAGAAAGGGGATGGCGACTATCTAGATTCCAGAAGAAGTCGAACGGGTAAGAAGGTCACCGTGAATGACAACCTCTAGAGCTGAAAAAATCAAAAAAAAATTGACGTGCACCCTCCCTCTTTTCCTTTCTCAAGGAGAGTTGTTGTCTCCTCTCCTTGACTTCGACTTCTGGTGGGAAGTGGAAAGACTCGGTCATTTCCAACTTCCCTACTCGAGGAGATCGAAGTCGGAAACTATCTCCTCGAGGACGACTTCGTTTCCCATGTGGGGAGAGAAAGTCGTCACACTCTCCCCTGGGAGGCTTAATGGGAGGATCTTTGGAGGAGACTTTCTTCCAAAAGGAAGCCGTGTTGCAAGTCATCCCACCAAAGCAGGAGAGGAGAGGGAGGAAACTTTGGAGGCGACTTTCTTCCAAAAGGAAGACGTGTTACAAGTCATCCCACCAAGTCAGGAGAGGGAAGAAACTTTGGAGGCGACTTTCTTCCAAAAGGAAGGCGTGTTACAAGTCATCCCACCAAGTTAGGAGAGGGTAAAGGAGTATTGATATGATGGAAAGAATAGATAGATAGAAAAGATGAAAAGAAAGAGAACAAAAATAAAAAGAGAGTATTGCACTTAGAAAATTTCCTATTTCTATTTAGTGGAAGAGGTGGTTATTTTCCTGTTTCCACTAAATAAGACAAGTGCATTTTCACTACAAAGATAGAAGATAGAAGAAAGAGATAGATTTCAAAGATAGATAAAAAGATGGAAAGAAAGAGAACAAAAATAAAAAGAGAAATATTGCACTTTGAATTAATAATTGGTAAAGATTTCCGATTTCTTATTCAGTGGAAGAGGTTATTATCCTATTTCCACTAAATAAGACAAGTGCGTTTTTGCTATAAAAATAAAATAAACAAAGAAAAATTAAAAGAAGAATTAAATCTAAATCTGTAAAAAATTTTACCGATTTCAATTCAGTGGACTATGTTTCTTAAATAAACCAGTGGAATTTCACGCTCACTAGAATTCCACTGAGAATCAATAGTTTTTTATTGATCCTCTAAAAAATTCTACTGATTTATTTAAGAAACATAGTCCACTGAATTGAAATCAGCAAAATTTTCACAGATATAGATTTAAAGTAATTTTTTAATTTTGAAAACTAAGAAATTACTTTAAAGAATTAAAAGAATAAGATTTTCTAAAAGAATAGACATTATAAGAAAAAGAAAATGTTTTAAAGAAGAAATAAAGAATGGAAAATAAAATATTTGTATTTAATTTACTCACCCCTATATTTCAGGTTATTGCTCCGCCGCTTCATATGGAATGAAGAATTAAAGATGTCGAAAAAGTCTTAGACACTTCTTGTTAAAGGAGGTAAAAGAACTGGCACAACGGAAAATTCACTCAAGTAGAAGAAGAAAATTTTCGAAGGAAACAAAAAAGGGGAAAAGGAAAACCCTAAAGTCCTTATCTTACTTGTTTACAAAAGATGATTAACTTTTCTTTCTAAATGTCAATTGTTGAAAGGCCGAAGACTACAAATAATATTTAAAGTAATTGGAAAATTTAATTTCTTTCCACTTACATTTTAGGAAATTAAATTAAAACTGATGAATACTATTTACAAAAAATACTTTTTATTTTTATTGAAAATCTCAAGAATTCTGGCCCAAACGAAATTTATAACATACATTTAAAAAAATTGCTTGTTAATTGTTTGTGTTAATTGTTGGAAAATTTTATTTATGTATACAGTAGCATTAAAAATTTTATCTGACAAGTTATTCAGTTGTAAATAAAAAAGAAATCAAAAATAATGTTTGCAAATTTTTCAAATAAAATTAACAAACAATTATTTCTTATGTATGTTATAAATTTCTTTTAGGTCAGCTTAAAATTTTCGCGAAAAATAAAAAGTATTTTTTATAAATAATATTCATCAGTTTTAATTTAATTTCCTAATATGTAAGTTGAAAGAAATTAAATTTTCCAATTACTTTGAATATTATTTGCAGTCGTCGGCCTTTCAACAATTGACGATTAGAAAGAAAAGTTAATCATCTTTTGTAAACAAGTAAGATAAGGACTTTAGGGTTTTCCTTTTCCCCTCTTTTGTTTCCTTTGAAAATTTTCTCCTTCTACCTGAGTGAATTTCCGTTGGGTCACAATGTTAAATGTAAAAATAATTAAAATATTAAATATAGAATTTTCAACAATTTTATATAAAATTCACTTCATTTGTAAAATTATTATTTCACAATTTATTAATTAATTATATTTAACTAACTACTCCTTCTGAAGGAAGTAAGAAAACTAACGCAACGGAAATTGACTCAGGTAGAAAGAGAAAACAGGTCGAAGGAAACAAAAGAGGGGAAAAGGAAAATCCCAATGTCGTTACCTTCCGTGTTTATAAATGAGAATTAATTTCTCTTTCTAATCGTCAATTGTTGAAAGGTCGACGACTACAAATAATATTCAAAATAATTAAAAAATTTAGTTTCTTTCTACTTAAATTTTAGGGAAATAAATTAAAACTGCTGAATATTATTTATAAAAAATACTTTTCATTTTTCGTGAAAATTTCAAGAATTCTGACCCAAAAGAAATTTATACCATACATTAAGAAATAATTGTTTTTATTTTATTTGAAAAATTTACAAAAATTATTTTAGATTTCTATCTTTATTTACAACTTAATAATTGTAAGATAAAATTTTTAATGCTTACTTTTTGTTTTAATTATTATTTATTGATTGTAATAGATATATATTCAGTAAGGTTTATGATAAAGGATTTAAAATCTTCTAAAGCATTTATTGTTAATTATGAATTAATGAACAAATATCGGTAAAAATTTTCATTAATTTTATATATACTACTGTAGATATAAATAAAAATTTCCAAATAAAATGAAAACCATTATTTCTTAATGTTTTTTATAAATTTTTTTTTTGTTAGAATTCTTGTAATTTTCACAAAAAATGAAACTAATTTTTATAAATAATATTCAGCAGTTTTAATTTATTTTCCTAAAATGTAAGTAGAAAGAAACTAAATTTTCCAATTATTTTGAATATTATTTGTAGTCGTTGACCTTTCAATAATTGACAATTAGAAAGAGAAATTAATCCTCTTTTATAAACAAGAAAGGTAACGACTTTGGGGGTTTTCCTTTTCCCCTCTTTCGATTCCTTCGACCTGTTTTCTCCTTCTACCTGAGTCAGTTTTCCGTTGTGCCAGTTTTCTTACCTCCTTTAGAAGGAGTAAATAATTAAATATAATATATTATTTCACCAAATAAGTGAATTTTATATAAAATTATTCAAATTTTTATATTCAATATTTAAATTATTTATAATTTAACAAGAAATGTCTACAACTTTTTTGAAGAAACAAATTTTTTCATTTTTCATTTGTCATTGATAAATGCATAGTTATCCTATAAATTTTTAACGTTTTTTAAGGCCACATTCCAGTTCAAAATGTAAAAAAAAGATTCTTTTTATTTTTGATTTCTTGTAGTGTCCGGAATACTCTCCTAAAATATTATTGCAAATTCAAAGTAAAATAAAAAAAGATTAAGATGTTTTTGTATGTACTTAAGGAATCGAATACTTTTAATGGTTTCTAACAAAAATATATTAGGTGAGTATGATCGATCACAAATTAGATATCAAATGTGCAAAATTCAAAATGGCGGAAGAGAAAATTCAAAATCAAGAGGATTTGCTTCAAAATTATGAAGAAACAAATATTTTCATTTTTCAGTTGTCATTGATAAATGCAGAGTAATCGTATAAATTTTTAACAAGATTTTTTTTCTTTAAGGCGACATTTGAAATTGTAATCTTTTTGAGAGGAAGTAAAAGACCTTTTTATGTTTCAGGAATGAAAGTAATTGAAGAAGGTGGACGAAAAATGAGGAAAAGGAGCAATAATCTAAGAGGATTGTCAACAAGAGTTACTTATGTGCAAGGATTAATCAAGATATATTTTCAAGATATATTCCATTTGAAAAATAGTGTTTTCGTGTGAATTTATAATTTTAGTGATAATATGTGAAAATGTACATAAATCTCTATTGAACAATTATAGTATTATTTTGAAGATGTTAATTGATTTACTGTTTTCTCTTACCCCAATGGTTTCAGCGTGTTCGGTTAAACATCAGGCAGATTACCGAATTGTAAAAAATTATTATTATATTTATTATAAATATAACAAAAATTCTACTGATAATTTTGAGTTGATTAAAAGATTCTTAATTCAATTAAGTAATATAATACAGTAATTCGAGTTAAAAATGAAAAAGTAGTAAATTTTCAACAATCTTGCACTTAAGTAAATTAGGACAGAATTTACGGTTTTGAATTTTATTAAAAACAAATTTAATTGATTTGCTGCACAGAAAAATAAGTACATGAAAGATTACTTGACAGTACTTGACGTTTATTTCACATAAGTCAATGAAAAATTCAAGGACTGTTTATGAAATATTTACAGAATATTGTCTCATCCAAAAGTCAAGTACTGTCAAGTAATCTTTCATGTACTTATTTTTTCCGTGTGGATCCTTAGAGAGAGCAAGTAAATTTTTCTCGGTCGAAATAAAAGTTACCCGGACTTGAAATTAAATTTTTGAATTTAAATATATTGAATACGCAATACAACTTCCTATGAGGAGACACAATTAAAAGATTAATATTAAGTGTATCGAGGGCTCTGATTTCAACCAAAAAAATTTATGCACCGTCTTACGATCCAGCGGATCAATTTGAAAGAATAATAATTAAAAATGTCTTTTACAAAAAGAAAACTAATGAAAGGGCCTACCATAAATTGTACCAATTACTACAATATTCCATTAGTCAGAAATAATTAAAAATTAATTTAAACATTTTTAAATTGGTCTCTTTAAATCAGAAACAGTTTAACAAATTTTTTTTCAAATTATAGTAAACTTTAACTTTTTTGTTTTTAAATATATCAATCAAAAGTATTAAAGTCGTAGTAATTAGTATATTTATTAGTAGTACTCACTACCTGTTTACATATACCTACACCCAGATTTCAATTCATTCAAATTTAGCAATCGATAAATTTGACAAAAAATTATACAAATGAAATTTTTTTTTTTGAATCAAATTATTTGATTTAGATAAATATTTCTATTTAATAACAGATAAGTAATCGGTTATTTGAATAAAATAAATTTAGGTTTCGGTGCATTAAATTATTATTGTTACAAATTTTACATTTTTTTCTACTTCTAACTTTATTTCTAATTTATTTATTATATTTCTAATATAATTATTTTGTTTTCTTACTCAAATAATTTTTATTTGTTTTTTCATAAATGTTAATTTTAATTTACAATTAATTTTATTTATTTATTCGAAATTAAAATACTAAATAACTTAAAAAAAGATAATCGAATTATGAAATTAAAAAGGACAATTAAAAATTTAATCAAATAATTATTATAACAAATTAAAATTTAAGAAGGTAAAATTTTATTTCATTTTTTTTATTTTAAATTTACATTAAATTTATTTTTAAAGTAATAAAAAAGTTAAAATTTTTTAAAATAAATCAAACTTTTGCCGGGTGTAGGATGTAAAAAGGGAAAAAAAATTCTTTTTATTTGACTTACCCCATAATGCTATGAGTTGATGCAGAATGTTGAAGTCTCTTGCGTTAAAAATAATTGAAACTAGTTACAACGATAATTACCTAGCTAATACAATAATTTTTTCAGTATTAAACTTCATAACTAAATAACAAATATTTTTGAACACGAATCGTAGTACAATGAAAGAATATAATTAATATAGTACATTTTTCGTAGATATTCTAGTAACTTTGAGCTACGCTTCTGTGTCTTCTTGCGTTCTCTTAATCCTTCGTTTGCTCGCCATTGATTCTTCAGAAAAAGTAAAATGTATCTCTGCAAAGAAATTTAAGTAAATTAGAAAAAATGTAGAGATTGTTAAAATAAATTCTTACTTTCATGATTTTTCGAACAAAAAAATAATTTTTTAAATAAACAACATGTTTAATATCTGTTACATAGAAATGATTTATTAGAAATAATTGAAAAACATTTAATTAAAAATAAGAAAAAGTAAAATATTGCTAAATTAATCACTGTAGCCATTACATTTTAAAATTAATTAATTATGGAAAATAATTCAAATACCACACGGAGAGAAAAACCAAGCGTTTGTAGTATAAAGCCGTCTATGCTCATTTTGTGTCGACGTCCCTGTTTAAGGGGCGTGGCCTCATACTACAGTTGCATGAATCTCATACCGAAAAAGCATGAATTCTTGTAATCGTAGTATGCTGATGTCCCATGCATTTAAAGGTAGAAAGTTCATGCTAATAAAATTCTTCTACGAAATAATTATGACTATTCATACTATAAAAGCTTTAATTCTCTCCGTGCAGATAATTAAAAATTATAATAAAAATACTTTACTATTAAAATAAAATAAAAATAATTTACTTTTAAGAAACAGGTTAAATAAAAATTTAGTTGTTCTTTATGACACTTACTCATTCTTGATGAAGTTCTACTGGAAAATTAAATGCATCTTCTGTTTTTCCAAACATTGAATGTCCTTTTGAAAATTCTTTGGAATCTACAAAATTTATAACAATTATAAATTATTTCAGTCATTTTGTATTTGCTTAAATTATTAATTATTAAAAAATTTTTTTTGAGTTACTCAGTACATTTTTCCGAGTAAACAAAAAATTATAAACATTAAGAATTGTTTATAAATTGTACAGCAGTTGACATTAAATTTCCGAAAAATTACTACTTTTTAAAAAAAGTTAATTTAAAGAGAATCTACTGTGCCAAGAATGTTTCTTGATTTTTTGAGTTACTCAGTACATGTTTCCGAGTAAACAAAAAATTATAGACAACAAAAATTAATTATAAATTGTACAGCAGTTGACATTACAGTTCCGAAAAATTACTATTTTTAAAAAAAAGTTAATTTAAAGAGAATTTACTGGACCAAGAATGTTTCTTAATTTTTTTGGTTACTCAGTACATGTTTCCGAGTAAACAAAAATTATAAACAGAAATTTTGTTTCAAAAATGTACAGCAGTTGACATTAAAATTTAAAAAATGAGATTTTTAAAAAAAGTTAATTTAAAGGGAATCTACTGGACTAAGAATGTTTCTTAATTTTTTGTGTTACTCAGTACATGTTTCCGAGTAAACAAAAAATTATAGACAACAAAAATTAATTATAAATTGTACAGCAGTTGACATTAAATTTCCAAAAATTACTATTTAAAAAAAAAAGTTAATTTAAAGAGAATTTACTGGACCAAGAATGTTTCTTAATTTTTTTGGTTACTCAGTACATGTTTCCGAGTAAACAAAAAATTATGGACAATAAAAATTGTTTGTAAATTGTACAGCAGTTGACATTAAATTTCCGAAAAATTACTATTTATAAAAAAAAGTTAATTGAAAGAGAATTTACTAGGCCAAGAATGATTCTTAATTTTTTGGTAATTAGTACATGTTTGCGAGTGAACAAAAAATTGTAGACAACGAAAATTGTTTATAAATTGTTCAGCAGTTGACATTAAATTTCAAAAAAATTGAGATTTTTTTAAAAAGTTAATTTAAAGGGAATCTACTGGACTAAGAATGTTTCTTAATTTTTTGTGTTACTCAGTACATGTTTCCGAGTAAACAAAAAATTATAGACAATAAGAATTGTTTATAAATTTTACAGCAGTTGACATTAAATTTCAAAAAAATTGAGATTTTTTTTAAAAAAGTTAATTTAAAGGGAATCTACTGGGCCAAGAATGTTTTATTAATTTTTTCGTTACTCAGTTCATGTTTCCGAGTAATCAAAGAATTATAAACAATAAGAATTGTTTATAAATTTTACAGCAGTTGAAATTAAATTTCCGAAAAATTACTATTTTTAAAAAAGTTAATTTAAAGAGAATTTACTGGACCAAGAATGTTTCTTAATTTTTTTGGTTACTCAGTACATGTTTGCGAGTGAACAAAAAATTGTAGACAACGAAAATTGTTTATAAATTGTTCAGCAGTTGACATTAAATTTCAAAAAAATTGAGATTTTTTTAAAAAGTTAATTTAAAGGGAATCTACTGGACAAAGAATGTTTCTTGAATTTTTGAGTTACTCAGTACATGTTTCCGAGAAAAAAAAATTATGAACAGAAATTTTGTTTCAAAAATGTACAGCAGTTGACATTAAAATTAAAAAAATGAGATTTTTAAAAAAAGTTAATTTAAAGGGAATCTACTGGACTAAGAATGTTTCTTAATTTTTTGTGTTACTCAGTACATGTTTCCGAGTAAACAAAAAATTATAGACAATAAGAATTGTTTATAAATTTTACAGCAGTTGACATTAAATTTCAAAAAAATTGAGATTTTTTTTTAAAAAGGTAATTTAAAGGGAATCTACTGGGCCAAGAATGTTTTATTAATTTTTTCGTTACTCAGTTCATGTTTCCGAGTAATCAAAGAATTATAAACAATAAGAATTGTTTATAAATTTTACAGCAGTTGAAATTAAATTTCCGAAAAATTACTATTTTTAAAAAAAAGTTAATTTAAAGAGAATTTACTAGACCAAGAATGTTTCTTAATTTTTTTGGTTACTCAGTACATGTTTGCGAGTGAACAAAAAATTGTAGACAACGAAAATTGTTTATAAATTGTTCAGCAGTTGACATTAAATTTCAAAAAAATTACTATTTTTAAACAAAAGTTAATTTAAAGAGAATTTACTGGACCATGAATGATTCTTAATTCTTTGGTTAATCAGTACATGTTTGCGAGTGAACAAAAAATTGTAGACAACGAAAATTGTTTATAAATTGTTCAGCAGTTGACATTAAATTTCAAAAAAATTGAGATTTTTTTAAAAAGTTAATTTAAAGGGAATCTACTGGACTAAGAATGTTTCTTAATTTTTTGTGTTACTCAGTACATGTTTCCGAGTAAACAAAAAATTATAGACAATAAGAATTGTTTATAAATTTTACAGCAGTTGACATTAAATTTCAAAAAAATTGAGATTTTTTTTAAAAAAGTTAATTTAAAGGGAATCTACTGGGCCAAGAATGTTTTATTAATTTTTTCGTTACTCAGTTCATGTTTCCGAGTAATCAAAGAATTATAAACAATAAGAATTGTTTATAAATTTTACAGCAGTTGAAATTAAATTTCCGAAAAATTACTATTTTTAAAAAAGTTAATTTAAAGAGAATTTACTGGACCAAGAATGTTTCTTAATTTTTTTGGTTACTCAGTACATGTTTGCGAGTGAACAAAAAATTGTAGACAACGAAAATTGTTTATAAATTGTTCAGCAGTTGACATTAAATTTCAAAAAAATTGAGATTTTTTTAAAAAGTTAATTTAAAGGGAATATACTGGACTAAGAATGTTTCTTAATTTTTTGTGTTACTCAGTACATGTTTCCGAGTAAGCAAAAAATTATAGACAGAAGTATTGTTTATAAATTTTACAGCAGTTGACATTGAATTTCAAAAAAATTACTATTTTTAAACAAAAGTTAATTTACAGAGAATTTACTGGACCAACAATGTTTCTTAATTTTTTGAGTTACTCAGTACATGTTTCTGAGTAAACAAAAAATTATAGACAACAAAAATTAATTATAAATTGTACAGCAGTTGACATTAAATTTCCAAAAATTACTATTTAAAAAAAAAAGTTAATTTAAAGAGAATTTACTGGACCAAGAATGTTTCTTAATTTTTTTGGTTACTCAGTACATGTTTGCGAGTGAACAAAAAATTGTAGACAACGAAAATTGTTTATAAATTGTTCAGCAGTTGACATTAAATTTCAAAAAAATTGAGATTTTTTTAAAAAGTTAATTTAAAGGGAATCTACTTGACTAAGAATGTTTCTTGAATTTTTGAGTTACTCAGTACATGTTTCCGAGAAAAAAAAATTATGAACAGAAATTTTGTTTCAAAAATGTACAGCAGTTGACATTAAAATTAAAAAAAATGAGATTTTTAAAAAAAGTTAATTTAAAGGGAATCTACTGGACTAAGAATGTTTCTTAATTTTTTGTGTTACTCAGTACATGTTTCCGAGTAAACAAAAAATTATAGACAATAAGAATTGTTTATAAATTTTACAGCAGTTGACATTAAATTTCAAAAAAATTGAGATTTTTTTTAAAAAAGTTAATTTAAAGGGAATCTACTGGGCCAAGAATGTTTTATTAATTTTTTCGTTACTCAGTTCATGTTTCCGAGTAATCAAAGAATTATAAACAATAAGAATTGTTTATAAATTTTACAGCAGTTGAAATTAAATTTCCGAAAAATTACTATTTTTAAAAAAAAGTTAATTTAAAGAGAATTTACTGGACCCAGAATGTTTCTTAATTTTTTTGGTTACTCAGTACATGTTTGCGAGTGAACAAAAAATTGTAGACAACGAAAATTGTTTATAAATTGTTCAGCAGTTGACATTAAATTTCAAAAAAATTGAGATTTTTTTAAAAAGTTAATTTAAAGGGAATCTACTGGACAAAGAATGTTTCTTGAATTTTTGAGTTACTCAGTACATGTTTCCGAGAAAAAAAAATTATGAACAGAAATTTTGTTTCAAAAATGTACAGCAGTTGACATTAAAATTAAAAAAAATGAGATTTTTAAAAAAAGTTAATTTAAAGGGAATCTACTGGACTAAGCATGTTTCTTAATTTTTTGTGTTACTCAGTACATGTTTCCGAGTAAACAAAAAATTATAGACAATAAGAATTGTTTATAAATTTTACAGCAGTTGACATTAAATTTCAAAAAAATTGAGATTTTTTTTAAAAAAGTTAATTTAAAGGGAATCTACTGGGCCAAGAATGTTTTATTAATTTTTTCGTTACTCAGTTCATGTTTCCGAGTAATCAAAGAATTATAAGCAATAAGAATTGTTTATAAATTTTACAGCAGTTGAAATTAAATTTCCGAAAAATTACTATTTTTAAAAAAAAGTTAATTTAAAGAGAATTTACTGGACCAAGAATGTTTCTTAATTTTTTTGGTTACTCAGTACATGTTTGCGAGTGAACACAAATTTGTAGACAACGAAAATTGTTTATAAATTGTACAGCAGTTGACATTAAATTTCAAAAAAATTGAGATTTTTTTAAAAAGTTAATTTAAAGGGAATATACTGGACTAAGAATGTTTCTTAATTTTTTGTGTTACTCAGTACATGTTTCCGAGTAAGCAAAAAATTATAGACAGAAGTATTGTTTATAAATTTTACAGCAGTTGACATTAAATTTCAAAAAAATTGAGATTTTTAAACAAAAGTTAATTTAAAGGGAATCTACTGGACTAAAAATGTTTCTTAATTTTTTTGTGTTACTCAGTACATGTTTCCGAGTAAACAAAAAATTATAGACAATAAGAATTGTTTATAAATTTTACAGCAGTTGACATTAAATTTCAAAAAAATTGAGATTTTTTTTTAAAAAGTTAATTTAAAGGGAATCTACTAGGCCAAGAATGTTTTATTAATTTTTTCGTTTCTCAGTTCATGTTTCCGAGTAATCAAAGAATTATAAACAATAATAATTGTTTATAAATTTTACAGCAGTTGAAATTAAATTTCCGAAAAATTACTATTTTTAAAAAAAAGTTAATTTAAAGAGAATTTACTGGACCAAGAATGTTTCTTAATTTTTTTGGTTACTCAGTACATGTTTGCGAGTGAACAAAAAATTGTAGACAACGAAAATTGTTTATAAATTGTTCAGCAGTTGACATTAAATTTCAAAAAAATTGAGATTTTTTTAAAAAGTTAATTTAAAGGGAATCTACTGGACTAAGAATGTTTCTTGAATTTTTGAGTTACTCAGTACATGTTTCCGTGTAAACAAACATTATAAACAGAAATTTTGTTTCAAAAATGTACAGCAGTTGACATTAAAATTTAAAAAAAATGCGATTTTTTGAAAAAGTTAATTTAAAGGGAATATACTGGACTAAGAATGTTTCTTAATTTTTTGTGTTACTCAGTACATGTTTCCGAGTAAACAAAAAATTATAGACAATAAGAATTGTTTATAAATTTTACAGCAGTTGACATTAAATTTCAAAAAAATTGAGATTTTTTTTAAAAAAGTTAATTTAAAGGGAATCTACTGGGCCAAGAATGTTTTATTAATTTTTTCGTTACTCAGTTCATGTTTCCGAGTAATCAAAGAATTATAAACAATAAGAATTGTTTATAAATTTTACAGCAGTTGAAATTAAATTTCCGAAAAATTACTATTTTTAAAAAAAAGTTAATTTAAAGAGAATTTACTGGACCAAGAATGTTTCTTAATTTTTTTGGTTACTCAGTACATGTTTGCGAGTGAACAAAAAATTGTAGACAACGAAAATTGTTTATAAATTGTTCAGCAGTTGACATTAAATTTCAAAAAAATTGAGATTTTTTTAAAAAGTTAATTTAAAGGGAATCTACTGGACTAAGAATGTTTCTTAATTTTTTGTGTTACTCAGTACATGTTTCCGAGTAAGCAAAAAATTATAGACAGAAGTATTGTTTATAAATTTTACAGCAGTTGACATTAAATTTCAAAAAAATTACTATTTTTAAACAAAAGTTAATTTAAAGAGAATTTACTGGACCAAGAATGTTTCTTAATTTTTTTGGTTACTCAGTACATGTTTCCGAGTAAACAAAAAATTATAGACAACAAAAATTAATTATAAATTGTACAGCAGTTGACATTAAATTTCCAAAAATTACTATTTTTTAAAAAAAGTTAATTTAAAGAGAATCTACTGGGCCAAGAATGTTTCTTAATTTTTTGTGTTACTCAGTACATGTTTGCGAGTGAACAAAAAATTGTAGACAACGAAAATTGTTTATAAATTGTTCAGCAGTTGACATTAAATTTCAAAAAAATTGAGATTTTTTTAAAAAGTTAATTTAAAGGGAATCTACTGGACTAAGAATGTTTCTTGAATTTTTGAGTTACTCAGTACATGTTTCCGAGAAAAAAAAATTATGAACAGAAATTTTGTTTCAAAAATGTACAGCAGTTGACATTAAAATTAAAAAAAATGAGATTTTTAAAAAAAGTTAATTTAAAGGGAATCTACTGGACTAAGAATGTTTCTTAATTTTTTGTGTTACTCAGTACATGTTTCCGAGTAAACAAAAAATTATAGACAATAAGAATTGTTTATAAATTTTACAGCAGTTGACATTAAATTTCAAAAAAATTGAGATTTTTTTTAAAAAAGTTAATTTAAAGGGAATCTACTGGGCCAAGAATGTTTCTTAATTTTTTGAGTTACTCAGTACATGTTTCCGAGTAAACAAAAAATTATAGACAACGAAAATTAATTATAAATTGTACAGCAGTTGACATTAAATTTCCAAAAATTTCAATTTTATAAAAAGTTAATTTAAAGGGTATCTACTGGACTAAGAATGTTTCTTGATTTTTTGAGTTACTTAGTACATGTTTCCGAGTAAACAAAAATTATGAACAGAAATTTTGTTTTAAAAATGTACAGCAGTTGACATTAAAATTTTTAAAAAATGCGATTTTTTAAAAAAGTTAATTTAAAGGGAATCTACTGGGCCAATGATGTTTTTTAATTTTTTCGTTACTCAGTTCATGTTTCCGAGTAATCAAAAAATTATAAACAATAAAAATTGTTTGTAAAATGTACAGCAGTTGACATTAAATTTCCAAAAATTTCAATTTAAAAAAAAGTTAATTTAAAGGGTATCTACTGGACTAAGAATGTTTCTTAATTTTTTGAGTTACTCAGTTCATGTTTTCAAGTAAACAAAAAATTATAGACAACGAAAATTAATTATAAAATGTACAGCAGTTGACATTAAATTTCCAAAAATTTCAATTTTAAAAAAAAAGTTAATTTAAAGGGAATCTACTGGGCCAAGAATGTTTTTTAATTTTTTCGTTACTCACTTCATGTTTCCGAGTAATCAAAAAATTATAAACAATAAGAATTGTTTATAAATTTTACAGCAGTTGACATTAAATTTCAAAAAAATTGAGATTTTTTTAAAAAAAGTTAATTTAAAGAGAATCAACTGTGCCAAGAATGTTTCTTGATTTTTTGAGTTACTCAGTATATGTTTCCGAGTAAACAAAAAATTATAGACAACAAAAATTAATTATAAATTGTACTGCAGTTGACATTAAAATTCAAAAAATCGCGATACTTTAATGAAAGTAGATTTTAAGCGAATTTACTGTACCAAGAATGTTGCTTAATCTTTTAAGTAACCTTTTACATATTCCTAAGTAAGGGAAAATTATTAAGAATGTCCTGTCCTGATTTTTAGCTACACTAAATTCTTGGCCTTAAGTAAAAAATAAAAAAAATAATATTAAAAAACTTTTTACATTCGACCTGTTTTTTAAAATTAATATGTTAAAAATAAACTTTGTACACGAATACATTAGGAAAAGTGGTTTTTAATAAAAATATTACTTTAACGTTTCGAAATCAATACGATTTCTTCTTCTAGGAGTCCGTAATATAATGTAATAATCAAAAATATAAAAAATACGAATACTATATTAGCACATAGTGACATCGATTAGATGTCACTAATGCTGATGTAGTCGAAATCTTCATATTTCAATAAAATCAATAAAATGTTTTATTTTGTATATTATTTTTTAAATGAATTTTTTTTAAAGTAGAGAATTAAGCTAGAAGAAATTTTTTTGTCTGAATAGTACATTATTCTGGATGTAGGATTGAAGGGAAAAAAATAATACATTTTAATTTTTAGACTCACCCCACATCCTCGGTGATTGGAACTGCTGATGAAGATGGTGCTGAATCTTGTAGTCTCCATTGATCTTAAATTAGTTTATAATACTTATAACTTTTAAGTTATTTTTTTAATTTCCTATCTAAAATAATTGCATTTTTGATTTGTAATTCCTATCTACATAAATCACAATACATATTTTATGTTACGTTTCACAATACAACTTTGTCTGTGAAGATAAAACATTTCAAATTTAACTTTTATTTTTAACAATTGATGAGAAATATTTTATTAAAATAGAAGGTGAGCGGTAAATGATGTAATGAAGTCTTCTGGGCAGCTCTCTTCAATGACTGCTGGAAGAAATAATAAAATACTTATATCTTTGAAGGAAATATATAAATTCCTAGAATAGGGGAGAGTCACTACGGTCGGGACACTTTTTGACTTGTGCCCATAACTTCTGTTCTAGGCCGAATTTCACGTTTTCTGACATATGGTTGGAAAGATCTGCTAAAGTGGAATGTTTCTTCTGTACATCAGAAAATGTCTGGACAAAAATTGGAAAAGTTATAAACATTAAAAAAAAGAAGAAAATGTCGTTACGGTCGATCCAGGTCTTTACGGTCAGGCCACCGTAGAAAATCAATGTGAAATGAAGGAATATTTCTAAAAATGGACCGTAAATTACAGAAGAATGCTGAAATGCACTTGAAAATGGAAAATAGGAAATATAAAATTCATGTAAAAATTAATCTAAAAACGTTCTTAGTATACGAAACGTTTACAATACGTTATCGAAGGAGATGTGAAATGAGACTTTTTAAAATGTTTTACGAACGTTTTTCGACAATGAATATATTTTTTCCACTACAAAATGACGTTCTTCACACATCTCTACCATAAACAAATGAATGTCTCTTTCTCTTCAGAAACGTTCAAAAAATGAAATCTAATTGATAATTAAAAAGAATTTCATTTTTAATATTTTTTCTTAAATTCACAAAAAAATATAAAAAGGTTCAAATTCTTTAAAAGCTACCCAGCCCTAGGGTTGGAATAAAATTTAATGTTTCTTTAAAAATAAAGGAAAAAATGTTTATTAATTTTATTTGAAATTTGCAAATTTCAAATGCAATTGAAAATATATTAATTTTTAGAAAATAAAAGGAAAAAAATTAAATTAGATCTTTTTCAAAAAAAAAATTCTTGAAAATTGCCAGTTAAAGGAATAGAAGATTCAAATTTTCAAATATTTTACTTTGAAACCTTTTCAAAATAAATTATTCAATTATTTCAATACAAGAGTAAATAATTTACTGAAGAATTGAATGTTTCTTGAAATTGAATTCTCATAAATAATTTTACAAACAAAATTTGTATTAAGTAATTACTTTTTGACAAATTTTATTAAAATTTTTAAGAATCATAAAATTTTTCGAGGAATAAAATTTATTTATGCAAATAATTAAATGCTTGAGTTAAATTTTATTAATTTTTTTAAATAATTGGATTATTTTGCAAAATTCATTAAGATTGTAGATATTGAAAATGAAATCAGGAAATTTGGTTAAAATAATTGAATTTTGGAGAAGAATTTTCTTATTTATAAAGATAGTTATGATTTTGACGAAAATTTTTCTTTAAATTTTGAACATAATTCAACTTTTGTAAGAAGAATTTTATTACGATTAAAAATAATTGATTTTCTACAATCATTTGCAACTTTTCTAAAATTCAATTTTTTTAAATGGTTTTCACTAAAATTTTTCTATAAAGTCATTATTTTTAATAATTAATTAAATATAAATTGATAAATTTCGAGAAGAATTTGAATTATTAACATTTTGTAATAATTTAAGTTTTTTTTTTAAATTTCTAATAAAATTAATTAAAAATTGAAATTTTATAACATTTTAAATTAAAACCTTCTGAAGTTGATTTATTTATGAATATAATAAACGCAATTCTTTTAAAATTCAATTAATTCAGAAATTTGAATTAAAAATGTTTAAATTCTATTTTTATTTAAATTTGCTAATAAAATAAAATCAAGAAATTATTATACAAAACGTCTATGTTTATTATTTAATAAGAATAGTTTTAAAAAACTCATTAAATAAGAGAAATAAAATAATTTGGTATAATTACTGTAATTGTAATTAATTTTTTTTAATTGCTGGCATTTTATTAATAAATTTAACTAGAAATAATAATTAGATATTTTTTATTAAAAGAATGTTATATTTTTTGGTACTTACTCATTAAATCAGAACAAAGACCGGAAATTGGAAAAACATTTCTCTGCAATAAAGGACATCGAAGAAGTGTTGTAAAGAACTGCGATTTGCCGCGATGATTGCGACGCAATGACAAACTCTGAAAGTAGAAGAAGGAAATTATCCAAGAAAGAAATGTAGGGGAAAGGGCACAATTTAAATTTCGTACTTTTATTGCCCTCGAAAATAAAATAAACAAGGACAGAAACAAAGTCTTTTCTCTACAATGGCCAAGGCCCAAGGGTTGTTATCTTATGTTTACAATAGGGGATTAACTTTTCTCTGTAATTCCAATTAATTTCAATGTCGACTAAATACTAGAATTACCTATTTTCAAAATCTTCAATAACAATTTTTTCCTTAAACTTTTATATTATTTGTAATAATTTATTTATTTTCTATACTTTTTCATTTTTTCTAGAAGTTTAGATTGAAATATTATTATTGTTATTTGACAAGTTACCTTGATAAACTGGACAAATTTCAAGCAGGTGGTCGAGCTGTGTCTGCGCCTTTATCCTAAAACTTTAAGCTTAGTTCACAGTTTGCGTTAATACGCATGATTCTTTTTGGAGGGGATGCTTGGCGGGAAGAAATATAAATGTTAGGTTATGTTTTTCTAATAACAACAACATCCGTCTTCTACTCTGTTTTTCTTCAAAAAATATATAAAAAATTACTATTTAAATTAGTTAGTTTATTGAAAAGAAAATGGTTCAAAATAAGGAAACTCCGATGGAAACGGACGATTCAAAAAATGAAGTATTTCAAAGAGAATCAGCCGATTATCAAGATCTCTCATCAAAATATCGCGATGTCTCTGAAAATTATTCAAAACAATTCGCCAAAATTTACACAGCAAGAATATCAGAATTATCAAAAGTGTTGACTGAGAAAACGAGAAAAAAATGGGGCAAGAAATTCTTAAATTTTACATAATTAGTAAATTAATGATATTTATTTGCATTTTGTTTGCGAAAAATCTTTGTAATTCTTTTTTAATTTTAACTTTTTAAATTCGAAAATTTTTTTCACAGATAATGTAAAAATAATGCAACTGTCTGAAGTGGCAGACTGTGAAGACGAACGTTGTATTATAATTGGAACACTTTATAAGCATCAGCAAAATAAACCATCGATATTGAAGGAATTAAGTGAAGACGAACAATTGGTATTGCCAGTTGTCAGAGATGATTATTGCTCGGACGATGATCAAATTTATCTCGAGGACGATACGTCACGTATTAAACTAGTTGGAAATGTTAATATTAAGGATACTGTGACTGGTGTTGTTTGTGCAGTCTTAGGACGACAGGACGAAAACAGTTCTTTTAAGGTGTTTTGAATTTTATTTCTCATCTTCGTTTTCTTGTCAGGGGTGGTAGCGATTCTACGCGATTAAATTCTACAAATGAAAATTCAACACAGTAAACTCTACACGAGAAAACTCTCACTTTATATTTAGACAAGTAATAATTTAATTCTACGCAAATTAATTCTACATAATGAAACTCTACGCATTCTAATTAAATAAAATATAATTTAATTAATTTTTAAAAATTTTTCACGATTAAATTAAATTCTACAAAAAATAATTCTACAAATTTTAACTTTTTTGTAATAAATTTTTAGAAGATTAAACTCTACGCAAGGAAATTCTACAAATATAATTCTACGAGAAAATAAATGCATTTTTCTCGTAGAATTATATTTGTAGAATTTCCTTGCGTAGAGTTTAATCTTCTAAAAATTTATTATAAAAAATGTTAAAATTTGTAGAATTTAATTGCGTAGAATCGCTACCGCCCCTCTTGTCACAACTTTTGTTTTACTTATCGAATCATTTTAAATATAATAATAATAATAGAATATTTTAAATAATAATAATAATAGAATATTTTAAATATTTTTCTTACCTCACAGGTTGAAGAGTGGTGCTTTCCAGGTTGTTTACCACAGAAAGAAATCTCATCACCATCCAAAGGGAAAATAGTTTTAATCTCTGGTCTTGAATTAGCAACAGCCGAAGTGAATTTAGAATTAAATTTATTAGTCGAATGGTTGTGTGGAATGATAGGCGATTCGACGACACAAAAAGAAGGGGCTTCAATCGTCAGGGTTATTATCGCAGGTATTTTCGAAATTGTTCCCTAAACACAAAAAATAAATAACTTTTCTTCTTTCGTAGACAAGAGATTTAATGTTTGACAAATGATAGAAATTTTTAAAGAATTGCTACATTATCCAGAAGTTATTTATTACATTTTAATTTTGTTTTTTTATTTCCAAAAAAATTATTTTTAAAAAAATATATACTTACAGGAAACAGTATTAAAGGAACTTCCGATAGTCACGTTAATAAAGGCCTTCAGGGTGGGAAAGCTCTCGATCTAGCCATGACCAAGGAAATTGCGATTGGCACGAAAAAAATGGACGACTTACTTTCCGAGTTGGCGAAATTTTGTTGCGTTACTTTAATGCCAGGACAGCATGATATTGCCACTTTTATGATGCCACAGAAACCTTTACACTCTTGTATGTTCCCTCAATCCCGAAGGTAATTTTTTTCATCCACATTCCGTATTTTCTCTTCTTTTCCTTATCTTGCAATTCTTCGATCTCCACCTTCCTGTATTATATATTTTCTTCTTTTCGTTATCGAGCAATTTTTTTTCAACCACTTTCTGTATTTTTTTCTTCTTTTTCCACAGTAAATAATTTTTATTTCCTCTTTTTTCTCCTTTACATATTTTCTCTTCTTTTTGTTATCTAGTTATTTTCTTTTTTTGCTCCTGCATTTATTTCATTTTCTTGTTTCAATTTTAAGTCTGTTAAATAAAAATGAGAAATTAACGAATTGAAACTTAAGAAAATTCCATTTTTCCTTTCGTTTTAGATACAACTCGGTGAACGGAGCGACAAATCCATGGATTGGCAAAATTGGAAATCGTCTTATTTCCGGTACGAGCGGACAACCAATCGAGGATTTAATTAAAGTCAGTGGAGCTAATTATTTATCTCCAATCGAGTGGCTCGAGAGAACATTAAATTGGCGACATTTCTGTCCAACAGCTCCCGATACACTGCCATGTTATCCATATCACGAGAAGGATTTATTTATTATGGAGGAATGTCCAAATATTTATTTCGCTGGCAATATGAATAAATTCGAAACTAAATTATGGACAGGTGAGTTTAATAAAGACCTTTTTTTTTCTTTTTCCATACATCCACAAAGTTAATTTACAAATTTAACATTTCCACTTTATTTATTATTTAAATTCTTTTACAATCAATAAATGAAACTACATTTTTTATTAATTAAAATTCAAAAAAAAAATAGTTCGTCAGAATTAAAATTTTAAAAATATTTCAAAAACTTTTAAAGAGCCTTATGGAAATAAAATTTAATATCTTGATAATTAAAATTTTTCAAAGTAATTTTAAACACAAATTACAAATTTTTTTCAAATATTCATAATTAAAAAACAATTGTATATATTTTATTTAAAGAAAAATATTTTTTAATATTCGTAATTGAAAAAAAAGTTTCAATTTCTTTTCAGTTGGAAAAAATCACTTAACCATTTATTTTTGTTTTCAGGTGAAGACAAACAAGTCGTGAGATTGATCTGCATTCCAAAATTTTCCACTACAAAAACCGTTGTTCTTGTTGATCTCGATACTTTAGAAACACGAACTGTTTCCTTTGGAACTAGTTAGAATTTTTTTTTACGTGCTCATCAAAAAACAAGGTGAATTTTTTCCCCTCAATTATTGAAATATTTAATTCTTTTTTATACATATTTTTGTATTATAGTCACTAAAATATAATTACTAAAATATTATAGTCACTAAAATATATTTACTAAAAATATTATAGTTACTAAAATATTATAATTATTAAAACAATAACTTTTAGTTTTTTAAAAACGAATTTTACAAAAATTACTCCAAAAAAAATATGTTTACAATTTTTCATTCTCTTAAGCAAAAATTATAATTTCGCGATAATAAAAATATACGAAAATTAAACTTAGTGAATTCGTTTTCTGTTTTATTCAGGACTTTTTCTTTTTTTTTGTTAAATATAGTATCACAGAACGTTGAAGGTAACATGCTTCAAACATTACAATGAAGTACCCAAGCGATTTTTTTTGTTTTTTTCTTTTTACAACTTTGGTAAAATCTCAATTTATGTGCTTCGCCTTACAGTGTACTATTGGATGTAATCTGATGAAACCGATGAACTTAATTCGTGTCAACAGCACGATAATAATGTCTAGACTCGACTCTCTCACATTTAATTTGAATAATTTCGTCCTCTTGTTCGTAAATAGTGTTGCAAAACGTTAACATCGTAAAGCTATTTTTAATTGGTGCAAAATCATTTCTTTTCTCTATATATAACAAACTCGCACAAATTGTTCAAAAAATTTTGCAAATTTACATATTTTTTTTTTTTCATTTTCTCGCTCATTTTCTCTTTTTAAAAGAAAGAAAAAATTAATTACACCATTTTTTTCTTTTGTATTTCTGTTTGGCTTGAATATTTCCAATTTATTCGAAATTACATTATTTTTTCTTTTCATTCACTTTTCTGTTAATACTGTCGAGAGTTTTTCTTTTTTGTTTTACAATATTGGAAAATTTTTTTTTTAAAAATACAATTTTTTTTCAAGAAATTATTTAACGAGAAGTTTCATTTCTTTTTTTAACGAAGACAGTTTTTTGAAAACTGTCATCACGTATCTTTTTTTACGTAATACATAAAAATTTTTTTTTATACATCTATACCTTTTTTTAAAAAAAAAAGAATAAAACAAGAGGATCTGCAGATCATGAATAACTTATTACATGATACATTCGGTTTACACTTATATTATTTTGTTTACGTACATACAATGTGAAAAAGCGCAATGAAACGCAGGATGAAAAAAGAAAAGAATCTAAAATTCATTTCTTTTTTTCAAAAAAAGAAATTTGATTCTTAAAAAAAAAGAAAAATCACTTACCACGCCAAAGGCAAAAATATACAGTTAAAGAATACACAAATTTAAAAAAAAAGAAGAAAAAAAAAGTAACAAAATATTCAATTGGCACTTTTATTTTTAAGTAGTGTGAATTTTCTCTAAAATATAAATACAAGTTATTTTGTACAAAAAAAAAGGAGAAAAAAATGTGGGTGAGATTCTAGCGCTGATTATTTTTTTTCTCTCTCTCTCTTTTTTCTTTAACGAAAAAGAGATGCGAAGTGTTTTTCTTTTCTGTAAATTGGTAAGTAAAAGTGTACCGCTTTTGTTTTGTTTTAAATCTAGCTTGAAAATTGCTTTGGCCAGAGTAGTCACACACGCAAACGAGGTTTCCCATTAATATAAGAAGCATAATGAAGATATAAAATTTATAATATATAATATAATACACTTTACAGATTCGCAACCATTTTAACAAATAGATGCATGTCATTTAACCATGTAATAATCAACAATTGACAGGTGACATTCGCATTTTTATTAATGACGAATAATCTGCAATTGATAATGATTTTTTCCTATCTTTTAGCAGTCGGACGTATTCTTTCCTTTTCGGTATTACGATCGTCAGCGACCGTCCATTCGGGATCGTTTGGATCTTCGCCCTCTACCTCGCAATACGCCGATTCTGTTGAATCCGATTCGGGGGAATCCAAATCCATTTCCTCCTTTAAGGGAGAGAGAGAAAGAAATAGAAATGTAAATTAAATTAATCAAAAGTTTTAATTTTATGTTATTTTTCAATTAAATTATACAAAACTTGAACACTTTTGTGAATTTAATTTAATTGATTAGCATTTAAATTTCATTAATTTCTATTCCTGACCATTTCCATAAATGTTAATATACTTTTTAATTATTTTTTAACGGACATTAAACACTTTAAAGACTTTAATTTCAAACTTTATGTAATTTAATTATTTCTAAAAATTAAAACTGTCTCCCTTTCAAAATTCAATTATTTTCTATAATATTTAAACTGAAATTCTTCTTAAGATAAATTTATTTTAATAATTCTTTGACAGTTCTTCAAAAATTGAATTGTATATTTTAACTACATAAATTCAATTTTTTAAGATAATTTCCTAAAGTTCTTCAAGAATTAAATTATTTAAATACAAAAAGTCAATTTTTTAATGATAATTTTCAAAAGATCTTTAATTATTTTATAATTATAGAAAGTTCTTCAAGAATTTAATTCAATTATTTTATAATAATTTTAGAAAGTTCTTTGAAAACTCAATTTTTTTATAATAGGTTTCGAAATTTTGACAAGAATTCCATTATTTAAATACAAAAAATAAGTCTTTTTTAAAACAATGTTTAAATGTTTCTAAAGAATTAAATTATTCAAATACAAAAATTCAATTTTTTAATGATAATTTTTGAAATATTTTTGAGAATTCAATTATATTACAATAAGTTACTCGAGAATTTTATTATTTAATTTAAAAAATTTAATTATTAATAATTTTCAACAGTTCTTCAAGGATTCAATTATTTTATAATGATTTTCAAAAGTTCTTTAAAATTTCAATTATTTTAAATAAAAATGTTCTAAAGTTCTTCGAGAATTTATTTTTTTAAAATAATTTTCGAAAGAATTCAATTATTTTATAAGAATTTTCGAAACTTTTTTTGAGAATTCAATTATTTGAATACAAAAATTCAATTATTATTTACAATAATTTCGAAAGTTCTTTCAGAATTCAATTACTTTAACAATAATTTTCGCAAGTTATTCGAGAATTCAATTATTTCATTACAAAATTTTAGTTCTTAAGCTGAATTATTAAAAATATTAAAAATAACACATTAAAAAAAAGTTCTAAAAATTAAATTAGTTAAAAATTAGACTTTTAAATACATTGTAATTTGTTTTTTTGAAAGTAAATCGAATTTATCTTAAAAAATAAACAACAATCAATTGTTTAAAGAATCGTTATTAAAAATTTTGAATAATTTTTTTCAAATTTTAATAACTAAAAAATAAGATTTTTTAAAAATTTAATGTAATGATTATTCTGTGTAAATATTTGACTTTTCAAAAATTAATTGAAAATACAAGAAATAGTTAAATTTTAAAAAGTTCTATAGCGAATAAGTTTTGTAAAAATTACCAACAATTTTTTAATGTAATCATTTTGAAGCTAATATCTCAGTAATTTTTGTTTTCAAATTTCAATTTAAAGATTTTTCATTAATATTTTTGAAAATTCAATTAAAATTTAATTTTTTTTTAAATTTGCAATTAAAATTCTTTAAAAAATTCGGCAAAATTTATATAATTCTGTGATCAATTTTTTTCAATTTTCTTTTTCTTTGTTGAATATTGTAAAATTAATTTAAATTGAATCGAATAAACTTACATGATCGATTTTATCTTCCTCTCGGGAGCATACAGACGCAGAGGAAGGCTGCCAGTGTCCTTCCGGCATCACTTCCAACATTTTATCATACACATCTTCGGGTAATGGAAACAATCTCGGTTCATACGGCGGAACCTGAATCAAAAGTTAAAGTTTACATTTTAGAAGAAAAACTAAACGAGAATAATTATTTTTTATCAAATTACAATTAAAATGTATTTAGTTCTAATTATTGAATATTAAAAATATTTACTTCTAACTAATGAAACTAAAAGGTATTTAATAATTAAAATTACAAAGAATTTATATTTAATCGTTAAAATTATCAAAGAAATACTTATTTTCAACTAAACTTAAAACTAGAAATTATTTATAGTTAATAGTTGAAATAAATAAATATATTCATTTTATTGTTAAAATCGCAAAAGTATTTACTTTTAATTATCGAGTTTAAAGCATTTTATTGTTTAATCGTTAGAATTAAAAAATATTATTTTCATATCATTAAAACCGAAAAATACTTATTTTAAAATTATTAAAATATTTTTTCAATAAATGAAATGAAATGAAAAGAAAACAGAAAATATTTAAATTTCTCAAATAAAAAATTTTTGAAATTTTATTAAAAATTTATTTTCCCCACGAGAAAAAATTTAGTTTACGTATTTGAAATAAAAATAAAATACCTCTTTTTCTCTTTCTTCGTCAACAATAGACGTTATGGTTTCTTTTTCTTTGTCCTTTTCACGGTCTTCCCTTGTAAATCTCAGGGACGAAAGTGTTCGACGTCGGAGAACATGCTGCAAAGGCGGAGGACGATTTGCCTCCACATGTTCGACGTCGTGACTATTCGACGGTGTCGCTGGTGGAGACGTAATCGGCGACGTGGTATCGCCACCAAAGTCACTCGCGTGCGGTGACATTGGATCTGAAAATTCACATTCAATCATCGATTAATAATAAAATAATAAAGAAAATAATAAATATAAGGAACTAAATTAAATTACGATAGTAAATATAATAACAAAATAAACAAACTGACTCGGGGGTGATCGGCAATTTCAACTTTATTATTAAAATAAATAATAATTAGAAGATGAATTTCTTTGTCTCAGATTAGAGAATTTATAAGAACGAAGAAAGTAATAATTAAAATAAATAAAAAGTAAATAAAATGAGTAAATAAAAATATGTATTAATAATAAATAAAAATGAATATATATATATATATATATAAATATCTAATAATAGCAAATAAATAAAATTAAGAAATAAAATGATAATAAGTAATAAAAAATAAACGACATAATTTTCCACAGAAAAAATGTTTATTTGTGCAGTAAAATAATAATATACCTGGTGTATTTGCGCCACTGTCTGCTCTACTATCTGTCCGTCGATTATGTCGAATTCTCGACTGATAGGGGGGATTTGCGAATGTCATAAATCGTTTGTATTCTTCCTTTTCGCTTCGCCCGTGCCTCAATACAACCGCTTCATCCGACACATCTTCAAACTAAACAACACAGAAGATGAAGAATAAAATAACAAAACAAAACAAAAATGAAGTAAACATTACATTTCAATCGATGACGTTTTATTGTACAAGTGAGTCATCATAAATTAAATTCAATTAGAATACTTACATCGCTATCTTGACTAGGCCTATGCATGACACCATTTTTGACATCGATTTTTACAGGTTCGTCGCACAGCCTCCATCTGGAAGTAAAAAAAAAGTAAATTAACCTCAATTATATGGAAATTTATTTATTAACTACTATAAAAATCGAGGTAGTTTTATTATTTGTAATAAAAGTTCAAAGTAAACGCAAGTTTTTATTTAGAATTATTTTTTTTCCATTTTTTCATTTTCTATCTATATTTTGTTCTATTCATTTTTATGTACATTTTTTTCCATATTTATATTTTTTATATTTATTTTATTTTCTATTTTTTCTATATTTCTATCTCTATATTTTCTATTTATTACCTACATATTTCTATTTATTTATTCTATTTAAAATTGAAAAAAATAAAAATTTTAGCACCAAGGGAAAAAATTAAAATTGAGGAGCTGGATTCTCAATTTAAAATCTGAATTAAAAATTCAAATAAAAAAAATAAAAGTAATAATATAGAGAAAACATTGAATTATAAAGTAAATATAAAGTTCCTTGGAACAATAAATTATTACAACAGAATATTTTCTTGTAAGTGAATTTGTAAATTTTTATTCTAAGCGATTTTAATAGTTTTATTCAAATCAATAATTAAATTTGTCTATTTAAAATTTCAGATGTTAAATAATTTGATATTTTCTTACTCTCTCGATGTAAATATAGATTTTTGTTTTTAAATATTTATAACTTACTTTGGTGTTAAAATTTCCTTGTACTGTAATTTTTCCAGTCTTGTCGAGGCGGCGACACTGTAGGGTATGACAATATTGTCGATGTCGTAGGAATTTTGTCGCAACCGTCTGAAATATTTCAAAAATCTTTTAGTTACGACAATATTTAAATTTCAAATTCCTCTAATTACAAAATTAAAAAAAGTATTTTCAGAATTTCAGTATTTCGAATACATAATTAATTATAATATTTCAATTTTGCAATTCATATAAAATGGTTAATAAAATATTCATAATTTTTAGTAAAAAATAATATTTAATAGAAAATAATTTTGAATAAAAAATAATTTCGAATAAAAAAACAATTTTTAATAAAAAAAAAAAAACAGTTTTTAATAGAAATTAATTTTTAATAAAATTATAATTTTGATTTGTGCTTATCAGAATGACAATTTTGTCGAAAAGATTCTCTCCCAAATGATTTATTTTCCAAATAGAAGAAAAAATCAAATTTCCAAAAAAAGGGCAAAAAAATTTACCCATGCGAGGTGGATGTTTTCTCTTTAATTGCAGAATTTTTCTCCGAACATGCTGCAGTGTGTTGCAATGGAGAAGGCACTGGCGATGAATGTTTACTTGAGCTCGATAGTGCGCTCATTTCCTCGTCATCTTCCACATGCGACAACTTCGGAACTCGCTTTTTAAGACCGTGAACATTTCTTTCACGATTAAGTCTACTTCTCTTTCCTTTCAATACTTTTCTCTTAATTCCTAAAAACAAAAGCAAAAAAAGTTTATTATTTCCCTTCCTCAAACATTGAACATAGAAATAAATAAATACTTGAAAAATAAATTCTTAAAATCGAAAATAAATTATAATATTCTTTTTTTTCCATTCCTCGAAACACTGACAATAGAAATAAATAATTTAAAAAAAATTCATTTCTAGGTAAATTATTTTAATTTAAAATAAAGTTCAATTAACTTAGAATAAATTGCTAATAATTAAACAATAAATTCCCAGCAATGTAAAAATAAATGTCTAACAGTTTTGAAAATAAATTTCGAACAATTTCAAAATAAATTTAAAAATTTAGAAATATATTTTACAATTTAGAAATAAATGTAACATTCAGGAAAAATTTTATGAATTTAGAAATAATAAAGTAATAACTCAGAAGTAAATTTCTTACGATTTAAAAATAAACCTACAAATAAAATACTAAAAAAGATTAATTGAACACAATAAAACTTGGACGGTAAGATTATTAGCAATTTATCTCATAATTTTTCCATTCGATTGCAAGTAATTGGAGGAAAGTAAAATTATATATTTATAGAAAAAAAAGAAAATAGTGCAATTAAATACACACTTGATGTGACAATACTAGAAGTAGATTTCTTCAATCGTGATGTGTATTTTGTTCTGTGCTCGGCAAGTTTTTTATTTCTCTTCTCGCTTGCGTCCTTATCCTTGATTTTCGACATTCGAACATTACCCCGTAACATTTTCTGCTGCCAATCTACTGATTTCATAATGGCCTCCAAGTGTGTGCCTTGCAGGGTATCTATTAAAAATAAAAATTCAGTTAGTTTCCTCAGTCAATTCTTTGAAAACATAATAATAATTTATTAACTAATAATTAATTATTAACAAATAATCAATCAACAGGAAATTAATAATTAAAAACAAATTCATAGTTAATAATTAATTAATTATTAGCTATTAACTACTAATAGTTAACTTAATTAATTAATTATTATTATTATTAGATATTAAAGGCAATTGAACAATTATGACGTCACAATTTAGGCAAAGCATATGTTTTAATATTGTGACATCATAATAGTTCAAATACTCTTAACTATGAATAGTCTACTAATTGATTAATTAATTATTAGCTATTAAATATTAATGGTCAAATAATTGATTAATTATTTATTAACTATTAAGTACTAATAGTTAGTAATAGTTAATAATTAATAAATATATTAATAATTCACTAGTAATTTATTATTAGCTAATAATAAATTAATAAGTATCTAATAATTAATTATTATTTAATTACTCTTTCCCTACGTATTTGATGTAATTAAAGGTTAAAATTGCAAAAAAAAAAAAAAAATTACAGAAATTAATAATTGATAAATTTTCGAATAATTTTCCTAAAATTGTCAACATTTAAATGAACGAAATATTTTTAAAAAATTACTAAACTTTAAAAATGAAAATAAAACATTTAATTAGGAATTAGTTATGAATTATTTATTTAAATAGACAAAGTAATGTTTTAATGCTTACAAAATATTATTTTTAGAAAATAATACAAATTAAAAGAAGTAGAAAAAATATCATCGTTCATTTAAACCTTTGAAACTTTAGAAATATTTCGATTTTGACTTTTTTTGTCATAATTTTTAAATATAAAAAATATCCTATTGTTTATTTAAAAATAAAGAGAGTTCTATATGACCTTTTATGAAAGTGCATTATTCTTATTAAGTACCTACTTTCTTTTAATCAAGCAGTATTTTTTGTTTATTAATTTATCCGTCTTTAAAAACAAATAAATTTGGCGTTTACGGCAAAAAAGAAAAGCATTTTTAGATCTGATCTGTATTCTCAATTTGTATTCAATTGTCACGATTTAATATTTGATTTTCAAAAAAAAATTTATGATTAAAGCCAGCTTCTTTTTTTTGTAAATAATATAAATTTTATCCGTAGTAAAAAATCATAAATTTTGACTCAAACTGTTTGCAAATGACAAATAAATCATTCTGAAGGATAAAAATTCTATTTAGGGTACGTTAACGGAACTTTAATAAAAGGGCAACGAGCAATATGAATTGAAATATATGAAACTAAATTTTGTACTGCTTTCTTCAAAAACGATAAAAATTTATAATTTCAGGAATCACAGTGATTTGGCAATATAAGGTAAAAAAGGGAATTTAATTTATTCAAATTGATTGAGATTAAAAAAGGTGATTTTTCAAATTAAGCAATAAAATATTGTAATACTACTTTTAATGTTTGTGGGTATTTGAATTTTCGGAAGTATGTAATCGAAAATATTAGAAGTAATTTAAATTAAAAAAGAAAAACTTTTGAAAAATATTCTAAGAATGACTATTTAAAAAAAATCTGTAACTTACTTATATTTTTAAAAATTCTAACAATTACTTTTCTAAAAAAAATTCTAAGAATTACTTTCTTAAAAAAAGTTCTAAGGATTACTCTTCATAATAAAATTGAACAAATTAATTATTTTCAAAATTTGCAAATAAAATTGTTCAAAATTTGATTTTCAAAAAAGTAAATGAAAAACTTTAAAAACAAAAACTATTTTCAATAAAACATTACAAAATTTGAATTATTCAAAATCTGTTTGATTGTGTATTTTAAAAATTTAATTAGAAAAATCATTGAAAAACAATTTAGGAAATATTTCATTACATAGTTAGTAGTCACTATAAAAAATTTAAAGTAATTCGAATTTTATACCGCAAAAAATGGTATTTTTTCGAAATATTTGTGAGAAGATTCGAAAAAGTCCGAATAACCAAGAGTCTGATAATTTTAGATATTTTAGAAAAATTTTATTAATTTGTAAATAAAAAAAAAAATTACAAATTTCTAAAATTCAAATGAACGAAATATTTTTATAAATTACTGATTACAATAAAAAATTAAAAACTCAAATTGAACAGAGTTGCCGCAAGAATGCTTCTAATATTCAATTATTATATAAACTTTTAACTAAAATTCATTTTTAAATCAATTTTTATTAATAAATTCTACAAAAATTCAATTATTTAAATATGAAAATAAATTTATTGAATAGTTAAACGTTTCTTAAAATTAAACTCTCATACCGAATTTTATAGACAGATTTTTTAATAATTGATTTCTTTAGACGAATTTTATTAAAATTTTTCAGAATAATTACATTTTTCGAGGCATTTGATTGAAATTGTATGGAATTACTGTAAAAAATTTTATTATAATTATGAAAATAACGAAATTCTTGTGAAGAAATTTATAAAAAATTTTAAACAATTGAATTTCTGTAAAATTTGTATTATTTATGAAAATAATTAATGTTTGCGTAAAATTTTATAAAAATTATTTTTAAATAATTAAATTCTTTGACTTCTTTGAATTGAGGAAAAATTTTGAAAACAATCGAAATTTTGCCAAGAAATTGATTTAACTTTTTGAAAATAATTTAATTTCTGCAATTATTTGTAACTTGTCCAAAATTAAATTTTTTTCGTGTTCTTAACTGAAATGAGTCTATAATTATTAACCTTATTAATTAAAAATATAATATTAACAAATGTAACTAATTTCAGAAGAATTTGAATTATTAAAATATTTCAAAAATCTAAATTCTTCGAATTAATTTGATTTAAAATTGATTTTTTCTAAAATTAAAACCTCTTAAAAGTTCAAAAGTTTTCAATGTTGGAAAAATTAATTATACATTTTTAAGAATTTTTTTAGATTTTTGAAATATTTTAATAATTCAAATTCATTATTTTCATTAATAACAAAAATTTCACAGTAATTTAATTATTTACAAATTCTTTTTATAAATTGGTTCACATGAATTCAATTATTTTCATAAATAAGACAATTTTTTACAAACGATTTAATACAATTTTAATCGAATTTCTCGAAAAATGTAATAATATTTAAAAACTTTATTAATTCGACGAATAATTCAATTAATTAATTTAATTATAATTATTTTTTGTTGTGACGATAAATTTTATCGTATATAAATTGTAAAAAGAATTGTTCTGGTAAAAAGATTGTGCACTTTTTGTAAAAAAAAAAAAAAGAAATTTGAAGAAGAAATAATTAAATTTCGTTCATTTAAAGTATTTAGAAGATTTAGAACTTTAAGAACAGATAAAAAGGGGGAAAAATAAAAAAAAATGGATTAGATAAAAAAAGGGGACAAACTGTGATCCCTGTTATTAAAATTTATGTTTCATGAGAGAAAAAAAAGAGAGAGAGAGTGAGTGAGTGAGTGAGAAAAATGAGATATTTACCATCCGGGAAGGATAGGACCGGATGGAAACCAGGATCGACGAGGGCCACTCGCTCTTGGACAGAAAGTTGCTCAAGTGGCTCTTGGGGTTGTGTTGGATCGAGTCTCCCGGTACAAAGTGCACACGATGGCAATACATGATCACAACCACAACGTATTGTCGATGCCTTAGCTGCACGCTTTGAGACTTCATGTAGCCTGTCGACTTGGAGTAATTTTCGTTTTTTGTAAATTGTCCAAACAAACGGCCTGGTACGACTTGCTGATGATTCACCACCAGTGGTAGTGCCATTATTATTACCACCATCCGCAGGATTATTATTGTATCGGCCTGTGGATCCTGGTAATACACCACTGTAACCATTAACAGTTTCGGCATTGTCAAGTATGACCAAGCCCTTTGTCGCTCTAATATGACGTTGCAGATCATTGTGCTGACGAATTCTATATTCCAAATCCGATATTTGCGCTTGTAACCAGGTCCATCGTGATGCAATACTTGCACGATCTTGAGCAAAACGCCATGCTGCACGTTTCGATCTGCAAGCAACAAAACTCTCGATCGATTCCAAATTCTTTTTTTTTTTTTTTAATTTTTTAAAAAAATTTTTCATTTTTCTTAGAGCAACTGGACTTAAAAGTTATAGGGACTATTTTATTTACCGCCAACCAGAAAATATTGTGGTACAAACATTTTTCTTTTCATTAAATTTAATTTCATTTACTTTCTTCAATTTAATTCAATTTATTTTATTTTATTTCAATTCTTTCACTAATTTAAATAATTTTCTCAAAAAATAGATGAAAATTTCTGTTTTTATTTTAATATTTTTTTTCATTTTGAATATGAATTTATCAATTCAAGTTCTGAACGTTCAAATAAAGAGAATTTATTTTTAAAATAAATTTTTATTGCAATAATTTTTTATGTAATAAATAATAATTTGTGTATTGAAAAAAAATTAATTGTAAAGTTTCTAAAAGTAAAATTTGAGTTTCTTATTTTCATTGCAATCAGTAATTTATGAAACTATTTTTAATAAAAAAATATTTCGTTCATTTGAACATTCAAAACTTGTGGAATATATATACAATTTAAATTCAATTTTTCAATAATTCAATTCATTCAATTCTATATTTTCCTAAAGCTTTTAACTTTTAAATGAAAGACATTTTTTTCAGATCAAGTATTTTTAACAGTTTCTATTCAAGAATGAAAAATAATTATAATCAAACATTGATAAAGTTCAGAATTAATTTTCTAATTGTTAAAAATATTTTTTGAAAAAAACACATTTTTAAGGAAGCATAAAATTGTCATCATATAGGTATTTGAACGTTTAGAACTTTAGGAACATCAATTTTTATTTGGCTTCTTTGATTAATTTAACTAATTTTCTGTACATAAAATTAACAAAACTTTTTATTTTTAAATTCATATTTTCTTTCAATTTGAGTCTACATTTTTCAATTTAATTCAATTATTTATTCAATTTTGCTCAAATTTGTCTATTTATTAAAATAATTTTTTCTAAAAATAAAGCAATTTAAATAATTTTCCTACAAAAATAGCCAACAATTTTTTATTTTAAATTAAAATTGACTTTCAATCTAAAATGATTTTTCAGCAAGTAAATAAAAATTTCAATTTTTCCAAACAATATTATTTTCAATTACATTCAACTTTCTTCCAATTATTTCATTAGACAATTAAAATAACTTTCTATAAAAATAATTTAATTTGAATAATTTTCCCAAAAATTAACTAACATTTTTTATTTCAATTTATTCAATTTTGTTAATATTTAGAAAGTTTATTTAAAATTTTTAATACATTTCCCCCAAAATAAAGTAATTTGAACAATGTTTCCTAAAATAAACAAATATTTTTATTTACATTTTTTCCCCAACTTTATTGAATTTTGTTTAAATTTTTTTAATCAATTTAAATACTTTTTCCCAAAAATAAAGTCGTTGGACAAATGATCCCAAAAATAACGAAAACAATTTTATTTTCAAATTAACAAAACACTATTTTCTTTAAATTTAATTTTTATTTTTCATTTTAATTCAATTTCAATTCTATCTTTTTATTGCTTTAAATAATGTTCTCTAAGAATATATTAATTTAAACATTTTTTTTAAATAAACAAGATTTTTAATTACGAAATTTATATTTTCTTTCAATTTAATTTAATTTCTTCGATTTTATTTAAATTCTTAGAATTAATTTCAGTAATTTACCGCAAAAATGAACAAAATTAAATATTCAATATGTAAAATTAATTGTCAAATTAATATTTTGTTTCTAGAATGTCGAATAAAAATAAAAATATTCTATAAACTAAAAAATATATTTAAAACAAACTCCAATGTTTAAAACTCTTTAATTTTAATTAATTAAAAAATTCAAAACTGTAATTAAAGATTAAAAATAAAATAATTTCTCAAGTATTTTTAACAAAACATTTTTTTGTTTTTCTTAACTTTATTTCATTAATTAATTAATTGATATACTCGATTTTTATTACGTTTTATAATGTTAACAATTTTCAAATTATTTTTCTTATTTGAAAGAAAAACGTTAAATACATAAGAGAAAAATATCTTTTTTAGCACCACAGTAGATCCGGTTTACGGTACTTTTTTAAAATCTCTCAATACTTTTGTTAAATTCTCTCAGAATATAAATAATTTTCTATTGTTATTCTTTCTTGTCGAATAATCGCGGTTAATGTACTAAATTTCTTTTTTCTACATTTTCATGTTTAGAAGTAAACAATAATTTTCAAGTAAATAAAAATAGGTTATAATAATAATAACAATAATAATAATAATAATATTAACATAGTAACAGTAAAAATAAAAAAATAAAAATAAAATAATAACAAAATAAAAAATATTGATAATAAGAACAAATAATAATTTAACCTTTTACGTTTCGAAATATTTTTTTATAAACAAAATTGTATTTTTGTTAATAATACCCACGCGTAAATAAAACGTTTATTTTATCATTCATTGCTTGCAAATACTTTTTTTCACAATCTTTACAAATAAAAGGAATAATAAACAAATCTTTTTCCAAAAATAAAATAAAAAATTCTTCATAGTTTTTGAAATACTATTCGAAAAATTACAAAATAATTAAATAAATTAAGAAATATTACAAAACTATATTTTTATTTCAAGGAAAAAAGAAAATCGAACAAATATAAATTTTGATTCAATACTATCTCATTTCTAAATTACACAAAAAACCATCTAGTTTTTTTTTGTCAGTTGCTTAATCTAAAGTAAACATTGATAATATTATAAAGTTGATAAAATTCATTCTTTATATATATTTTTCCCCAAACTATATATATATATGTGTGTGTGTATATTTAGTTTGGGGGAAAAAACTGATCTAAAATTTCTATTAAAAATAATAAAACAAAACACTCTCATATATATAAAATATATACAAATGGATAAGAAATAAGGAAAAATTTTCATATTATTATTATTATTATTATTATTATTATTAAAAAGAATACCTAAAAATTACATTCACAACAAAATATAAATAGAAAAAAATGTAAATTTTACGTAAAAAGGAAAAAAAAAAAAAAGTAAATAAAGAACATTATTCTTTAAATACACGAAATGAAATAATTGTGTTAAAAAAAAGTATTCGTCATTTATGAGACGAAATTCTCGTTTTATATTTTGATAACTCTGAGGAAATCAATGTCATGTGAATTGATAATTATTTAGTGTCTAAAATTTACTATTTTTATATCTTTAAAAACTTTATTTTAGAAAAATTACAAATGAGAAATAAAAATAGAAACTAATTAAATTTAATTAAAACATTGAATTACTTAAAATTCAAGAAGAATTGTATCATTTTTATTAATTTTATTATTTATTTCTATTGTCATCACTATTATTGTTATTATTTTATTATGATATATTATATTTGTTATTTTATTTTTTATTTATTTCTCTTTCTCACTACTTATTATTTTTTAATAATATTCCCACTATAATTAATGTAAAACTGAAAAGTATTTTCCATACAATGTTGCATGATGATGAAAATAAAGAATATGCAATTGAATTGTTTACATTAATCGTCAATGATAAAAAACTTATGTAACTTCAATTTTTCTAGATAATTTTATTCAAATTATTCATTTTGTAATTTCTTTTTTTCTCTCTTTTTCTTTATAAATACAGTGATTAATATATCGAAAAACTTTTTTGGTCCAGTTAACCAAATCAAAATATGTCTCTTGTGCATGAAAAAAAGAAGAAGAGAAATAAAAGTCACCAATTATCTACTCTAATCAATTGTTAATTACAAGTCTTTTAAACCGAGCCAAGTTAATTATATTCGGTTTAAAGGAACTTGACACAATCATTTTAATCCTCTGATTCGATCGATAAAAAACGGGTGCTATTCTTCTTTGATCAATTTATATCAATTTTATTTATTTATATTATTTTTGTTCAGTATTTGAGATATTTTTTGGGTAAATTATTATTAAATTAATATTAAATTAATATTACTATAATTATAATTTGTGTGAATTAGACTTTTTTCGCTATTTCCAATTTTTCCAGTTTCTATTTTTTTCGTTATTTTCTTTTTTCTCTATTACATTTTTCCTATTTTTTATTATTTTTCTACAGTTTTTTCGTTATTTTCTGTCTTTGTCTCTATTTTTTTATTTAATATTTTTGTCCTATTTTCTACTTTTTTGTACTATTTTTTTTGTTATTTTCTAGTTTTTCTCTATTATTTCTTTTCCCTATTACTTTGTTATTTTACATTTCAGTCTCTACTACTTCTTTTTCTATTTTCTATTTTCTATTTTCTATTTTCTATTTCTTCTTTATTTTTTTCCTATTTTCTATTTTTGTCTCTATTGGTTTTTTATTTTCTAATTTTTTCTCTGCTATTTATTCGTTATTTTCTACTTTTGTATCTACTATCCTTTTTCTTGTTTTCTATTTTGTTATTTAGTTATATTTGATTATTTTATTCTTACTTAAAAGCCTGTTAATTTTGCAACTTTTCACATCAGGTACGAAAATATTTAAATTACGATCAAGAAATCGTGTTACATTTTCGTTAAGACAAATTATTAATTTTAATTAATTATTTTTCTAGTTTCGATTTTCCGTTAATTTAATTTTGTTTGAGTTTAAAAAAAACTGTTGAATAGACAGTTTTTGAAAAAGAAATTGTTAGTTTAATAAAAAAAAACTATTCAAAAAATAAAGAATAATATTGAAATAAGTAAAATATCGAAACGAGATGAGAATTGAAAATGAGAGAATATTTAATTAACTATTAAAAGTGTGGAAAAAAATACAATTGTCCACTTATCGCTAATTAAGGAAATAGCTCGCGAATTCTAATAATGTCAAAGCATTAATTAACGATAATAATATGAAAAGAGAAAAGAGAAAAGAAAAAAGAAACACTCACATGGGCAATTGTTGTTGGTGTAGATTATTAAACGTCTGCATCTCATCACAACTTTCACCCCCGCTGCTTGATGCAGTACAATCTGAATCCAATTTGGATTCCACTAAATGTAAATGCGAGGCCAAAGGCCCAGCAACATTTTCAACTTCCTCGCCTTTGATATTAATCTGTGACGCAGCAAAGGCAGGATGTCGACTTGTACTGCCACCACTTGCAGTACTTGAATTATCCCTTGAACCGGCACCAAAATACCGGCACATAACACGTTGTCTACTAACACTGCTACTTTGAGCCACACATGTCTTTTCAATATTCTCCAAAAAATTACTCAAACTACTATTCACTTCAGGACTACTTTTAGCCGCTGTTTTTGAACTAATACCCGATAATTCTTGAAAGAAATATTGCTTAACACCATTGTGAGCGAGTTGAAGTACACTCGTATTCTCCTCAGCCACATGCCTACCAACAAGTCGCGCTTGCAATTTACGCAGTCGTCTCATTAAAAATGCACATCGCCTCTCATTTTCATATTGATTTTGTACAACTAAATCCTCATGTGGCTTTAAATTTTCAACTTTCACTTGTTCAATGTCCTCCTGTGGATTCGCATAGTCAGCGCATAAACCAACAAAATCCTCATCGAGTAAATTTTGTTCAAACGATGGAAATATCTCTGAACCGGGAAACATTTCAACAACACCATCGGTTGCATTTTGTTGTAACGACGACGACGACGATATTTCACTATTAACAACATTAGCAGCTCCCTCCATTGATTTAATAACCTGCAATATCTCCTCAACATTCTGTCCAATGTCATTAACACCACCAACATTAGAATCAACTTGTATTTTATCAGTGAAACCCATTATATCATCAACATCGTCCAATGTTTTATTATCACAATCAACAGCAGAGTCCGTTAAAGGCACGTCCACATTAGATTTCAGGAAACACATATTATCCGTTTGATCACCCATAGATGGGTCGTTCATTATAATATCTGTCGTCAACGGTACAATGTCCGGGACGATCGGTCTCTCGTCTTCCAATTCAAAATTATTGTCCTCAATAATCAAGTTTGATTCGTTGTTACCAAATCCAGACAATTGATCAAGATTGTGAGCGTACTTTGAATTGATGACATCACGAATCAGATCCTTTGATATACCAAGAAGGAACTGGTCATCAATTTTTGATGGTTTCACGTTTGCTGAGACGACAAATTTTGCTAATACCTCACGATTATTACAAATATCCGAGGCCTGCTTTGGTGATAGGAATCCAACTGGTAAGGTGGGGAGTAAATTTTCAGGCTTTTGAGGACCGCCTTCCGTCAGAGCAGGGGCCATCACTGCCACTGACGTTGACAATTCTTCTGCCGCCTCGACATCCAGAGGCTCCCACCTGTGCCCTCTGCACCCACACCAAAAACTGCTCTCAATTCTACTCAATCCCATTCATCCATTACTGGCTGATTTTTATACTTTCCATCTCAATTATCTCGCCCCTTTTTTTTCCTCGACTCCTCTCTACTTTTTTTTCGAAAAAAAAACCTTATCCTTTCCTGAATTCTCAATTTTTTTTTCTATCTTCCATTTATAATTGTGAAATGTTTAATCCAGAAGCAATTTTTGGGGGGCGAGAGCATCACATTGCAAAGGTGGACTGCATTACTCTCTCCCAAGGGATCCGCACTGATTATTGTCTCCAGGCCTGAAAAAAAGTCTACAGTCAAATTTTTACACTAAACTCAATTTAAGAATTCTTTAATACTTCGTATTTTAATAACAAGTAATATATTCCTAAAGTTTCGAACGTTCAGATGAACAACAATATAAAATAAATATAATATATAAATATAAATATAATATAATAATATAAAAAAAATATAAATATAATATAATATATACATTTTTTTATATATATTTTTTACTTCTTCTAATTTGTATTTAACTTACAAAAAAATTATTTTTTAGATTAAAACAAATTAATTATAATCTGACTATTGTTTAATTTCAATTATTTTTCTTTGATCGTTAGTTATTTTCAAGAACACTTACAGTAAAAAAAAATTCGTTCTTTTGAAGGTTCAAAACTTTAATAAGTTCAAGTAATTAAATAATTCATAATTTAACAATTCGTATTTAAATAATTAAATAATTCATACTTTAATAATTATTCCATAATAATTATTAAATATTAAAATTTATTTATTTAGAGACAATTAATTAATATCAGAGTAACCACAAAAATTAAATTTTGCTTTTCTTTAATGTTCTTGACACAAGAAAATTTCAAATAAATTTTATTAATCAATCTCTAAATTATCCTAAAGTTATAAACGTTCAAAAATGCATCCAAAATGTCTGAAATTTATTTATAAAAATCGCGTGGAAAATTCTTCTAAAAATAAATTATTTTTTAAACTCAAAACCTTAAGAAATTCAATTATTTATAAAAATTAAAAAGCAATTCTTACAAAATTCAATTATTTCTATGTATTTTCGAGTAATTCAAGTATTTCTTCTCTATTGATTCAAAATCTTACAAAATTCAATTATATTTAGAAAAATTGCGAGGAAAATTTATCTAGATTTTCATTATTTTAAAAATAATTTAGTAAAATTATTTTTTAAATTCAAAACCTTAAAATCAATTATTTCTAAAAAATTACAAAATCAATTTTTCTAAAAATCAATTTTTTTTTTGAATTTTCAAGTAAAATTATTTTTTAAACTCAAAACCATAAGAAATTCAATTATTTTTAAAAACTTCAAAAGCAATTCTTCCAAAATTCAGTTACTTTTTTTAATTTTTAAGTAAAATCATATTCTCTAAATTCAAATGCCTATAAAAATAAATTATTTATAAAATTTGCTATAGAAATTCTTCCAAAATTCTTCTTAAAAAATTAAATTTTTAAAAATAAATTCGATTATATATTCTAGAAAATCGATATGTACATAAAAAAAGCAAAATCGTTTCATCAATTTTAAAAATTTAATATTTTTTACAGAATTTTTAAATAAAATTCTCTAAAAAATTGTTCCTGGCCTATGACAACTCTGAGTGCAATTAAAAATTTTAGGAACGTTCAAATAAAAGAAATATTTTTCATTTAGTTCAAAAATTACTGATTGAAATAAAAATCAAGAACGTTAATTAAACATTTTGACACTTTAAATATTATGGTAATGAAATTTGAATTTGACTATAAAATAAATTAGTTTCGTTCGTGTAAACGTTCTGAACTTTAGAAACAAATTCAAGAATTATTTTATAATTTAAAATAATATTAAATTTAATAATTTAAAGAAAAATTCTTCTAAAACAATAAAACAAAATAAAATTGCTCCTTTACGTAAAAAAAATCATTACCGAAAGTTTCGAATGTTTACTTGAACGATATTTATTTCTTTCTTTCTAAAATTCAAATTTCCTGATAATAAAAATAATGTTATTAAAAAACAATTTAGAATGTTGCAAAATGTTTAAATTAAATTTGCCTTCTTGAGTATTACTTTTTTTAATGAAAATATTTAAATTGAAAAATTCGTTCAATTCGAAAATTTTTATTTTTTGGAGCACAAAAAATCCGTTAATTATTAAAAACAAAAAAGAAAAAAAAATTACCCTAGACTAGAAATATATATTTAAAACTACGAATTTGCAAACTATCATTCCTGTGTAAACTTATTTATTTATTTAGGTCGTAAATACCAAGAAATCTCGTGCGGGAATAGAATAATGTATAATATGCTTTACATGATAATTATTGGAGTGTACAAAGCGCAAGCAATCAACTCAAAACAACGTAACTGATACAATATACAGTCACATTAAAACATTAAAATAATTTTATTAAAATAAATTCATGAAAAAAACAAAAAATAAATAACTAAAATACTAAAAAATTGAAATATAAACAAAAAGTGTCTAAATGAAAAATAATTAATTTTTGGTAATTAAGTAGAAGTACAAAGATAATTAAATTACAGTTTAAATTGATAATTTAGAAAAATAAAAAGCAAAGGCAATTCAATATTCAATATTGACAAATTATTACAAAATTAATAAATCTTTAAATCCAGCATGACGTAATTTTTGCCAATCCTCTCCCATATTTAAAAAAAAATTGCATTTCACTCTTATTTTTCTAGCAAAAAAAGAAATAAAAAACAGAAATAAATTATCTCTTTCAAAAAAAACCAATTATTAACCCTCTTGTTATGCACAAAATAGCAATAATAGTCTTTATATCAAAATCAATTTTAAATTGCTTCAAATCACTTTACTGCATTAATGTATGTGTGTGTTTTTTTTCTTTTTTTTATTCCTCTCCTTTCTTCAGCAATTAATTATTTAAACTACACTTTTTGAGAGGGGAAATTTTCCAGAATCAACACTATTCACAAACGCTGCTTTCAATCGATTCCTGCACTCGGCACACCACCACTTTCAAAGAAAACTAGAATTACACAAAATCATATATAGAATTCATAAAAAGAAAGAAAAAAAAAAGACTTTCTGAGACCCTAGTTAATATATAGAAAAATTTTTCTATAAATAAAAGAAAATTAAAACCGGTCTTTTCTGTTTTTTTTTTTTTTTTTTTTTTTAAGTAAACCGGATTTTTTTTCGATTCGAAAAAAAGGATTACTCACCTTAAAACGTTGTTGTTCGTTTTTTCGGGAGGGGGGACACATTCGACAATTTTTTTTTTTTTGGAGCAGAATATATTCTATAGAAAAGAGAAAAAGGAAAATTTGTTAAAAATTTTTTCTCATGATTTAGAAAAATTGGAAAAGAAGTAAACAAATTATAAATGAAATGTAAAAAATAGAAAAAGACTTGTACAGCGGCCGGTGATGGTGAAAAAAAAAAACGACGGAAAGAGAAAGAAATAGAAAGTGAAAGAGGGGAAAAAAGATAGTTGCAGTAAAAGAGAGAGAATTGAAAAGAGACAGAGATAAATAAAAGAGAGAACTTGAAAGAGCAAGACAGTGAAATCGACGGGTGGCGTTTTCAAGGGAGGAGGAGCAAGCAAGAGTGAGTGAGAGGGAACTAGAACCTTAAGGGCGTGAATTCGAAAGGTCTTCCGTTAATACCGTTAGGGTATATACAAAGAAAAACAAAGGAAAAATCGCACAATCACTAAAAAAAAAAAAAAAACAGAAAAAACTCAAGAGGCGTCGTCAATGCGACAGGGTTATCTATCGCAGGTACTCGTATATGACGCATCCCCACGTGATCGACAATCTCGTCGAACCTGCACAGAGAGGAAGTATATTCCCGGGGAACAAAGTCGACTCGTCTTTGGCATTTGACGAAAAGGGGGAAAAAAAATGCGTACCAGAAAAAAAATGTTGAGATTTTCCCCGAGGAAAGTTGAGTGGCTGCCTGGCCTTGTCTTCCTTTAGGTCACAAAGTCTATTGCATAATGACGCGCAAGAATCGTTTGCCCCGGCGGTAAAATTACCGGGCGTCCACGTACGCGCTTTGGGAATATTGCGAGAAGTTCCTTTGGTTTCTTGGCAAAGGAAAAACTGTGAGCGCGAGGAGAGCGACGGGGTAAAGAGAGGAGGGAACGATAATCAGGCGAGCGGTCGAATGTGAGGCGGGTACGACTGATGGCAAAAGCGTGCGTGCAAGAGAGTTAAACCAACATTTTAAACGAGTTGAAAGGAGACAGTTAGACAAAGAAAGAAAGAGAATGTATGAGTGAGTGAGAGGGAACGTACGGAAGAACGAGGCAGCAGCGAGCGGCTCCCTTCGCGATTTTGCGGCAGCGTACAATGGCGGAGCAAAAAACTACACGATCCTTTATTTCTTATTTATTTAAAAACAAGGAGGCACTAGGCACAATTCCGATAAAAATTTCAATAGACCACTTCGTTTAAAGGAAATGCGAACAACTTGAACAAATACTGCTGTTGTTCAAGACACTAGAAGCACTACGCAATTTCACACAGCACGAGATAAATCCGTCACACCCAATGCTCGATATGTACTGTCGCAGTATCAAGAAAGAGCAAAGCGTCGGTTATGTTGGTATCATGAGAGTTTTAACAAATATCAATCCTTACCGACGATTATTCAATTTTTTTTCAAATGCCAATATAGTCTTTTAATAATGGCAAACACCAGCACGAATTAACATCTACACTTATTTATTTAATATATAGGAAATTCGACCAACTTCGCTTCTGGCGAAGCGGTACTACTGACTGTGGTGGTGGCCTTCGCAGACACGCTAACCAATCGCAAAATTCTCCTAAGTCCAATTCACATGGTGCCAACATAACCTCCATTGTTCATTTACAAATCTCCGCCAATCAGCACTCGAGACGCCATAAAATTATTTCCCGCGCCTTTACTTTCAACCACGTTACCACATTCACATGTTTAAATTGCAGGAGCGTAACAAAAAGGCGCTAGAACAATAAAAGGCAATCAGCCCACTTCAAACTGCTCCTAATTCACCAAATATTCACCACATTCACCATAAAGAAATTTACATTTGTCAAATCAAAATCATTTGAATTTAAATTCAATTCTTATTAAACCTAATAAATTTTTTTTCAAAATTCAAACTTTTTCCCTCGAATCGCAAAAAAAATCACCTGAAGATATAGTCCTGAGAATAATTCCAAAACCGGTGTATAATTATTTATAATTAAAAAATCTATATTTTTTACCGCAATAAAAAATAATCACCAACGAGGAAACATGATTGAAATAATTGCACTTTTGATAAAAAAAATCCGATTTCATCATAGGAAAAAATGACTAAAATCGTATTTTTTAAAAATATTTACCTGAATTAATTTTTCAGCATCTGGTATTAATTAATTGTATCGAAAAGTAAACTTTAAAAAAAATTGAAAATTTCTCTTAAAAGTTAGAAATAAATTTAAAAAAAATAGAAATTCCTTTTTAAAATTATTGAAATTAACCTAAAAATTACAAAATGAATGTTAAAATCATTAATAATAATTAAAGTTCAGAAAAATAATTTTTAATAAATTTTCGAAACTTGTATTTAAAAACGAACGCGACATGAAACAAAAGTGAGTCGTGGGAACTGCCTTTTATATCGACCACGTGTCAGCAACAAAATTTTTCTCTATTGAATTTATTTTAATTCATTAAATTATCCGCATTCAATTTCACTGACCGATGAATTTTTTTTTTTTTTTTGCAAAAAAAAATGCAAACCGTGTCTATTTGATTTAATTCGCGAATATTGCATCAGATGATGTTAAAAATGAATCTATTTGAAGAGTGAGAACGTGATTTTTTTTTTAGTCTCGTTGTACCGGCAAACAGCCTCTTGAAACGAGTCAAGCGAACTGAGCAAGTTTAAACAAGTTTGTCAATCCCTACCACATGTTTCATCATTTTATTCATCTATTCAAGAAAGTATCAAACTTTGCAGAAATCTTGATAATTTTCACGAAAAATTCAATTAGATAATGGAAAATATCAAATAACTTATATAATATCGCCAAAAAATTAGACCGGTTTTCAAAAGGGTCAGTTACGTAACGATTGAATATTGAACCCTCACCCCATTTTTTATATCGACAGAAGAAAATGTGAAGAAATATTTTACAGTATATAGTTAAATATGTTTGTAAAAATAATTATTAAATTATAGTTGAATAGTTAATTTATTATTTGTTATTTATTATTAAAGTATTATTAAATTATTCTAAAAATCTTAAATTATAATTTTTTGTTCTTAATTATTATTTTTAATTTGCTTTATTTTTCCATTAGTTTATACTAATTGAAAAATAAAGCAAGAAATTTTTGAAATTATTTTTGTTCGAGATTACTGGAAATTTTAATTATATAATTGATTCAACAACTTATTTTATATTAATTAAAATTTTTAAATTTTCTATTTTTTCCTTTGTTTAAAAATTACTACGAAGGGGAAAAATAATTTTCTTTGATAAAAAAATTATGCAAGTGATAATTTTTACGAAACCCTGGTTATTGGAAAACTAAACACGTCCCTGATTAGACTGGTCGATTATACGAGAAAAAAAAACTTTTCTTCCAAATGGAGTAAATTGGAGAAGAATAAAAATAAAACATCAGTTTATTCTCAAATTACTGACACATTAGGAGCAGATTTTTTTTTCATTTCGAGAAAAAAGGGAGAAAAAATAATAAATGATCGTTTTAGTTAAATTTAATTCTTATTCCTCCATGGGATAAATGTATACGGCCCTATTTATATGCACACAAACACACGCACACGACAAGTTACACGTCTACATACCGACATACGTCACTCGTTATTATGCTGTATTATGTTTAAATATCCATCTGGAGCATCTGCTATAGTATAATATTATTATATTGTGATTGTGTATATTAATACCATTTAAAATAATCAGTGACCTGACATTTTCTCAGCAACGTGTGAATTTTATTCCAAAAATTCCTCTATTTTATCATCAAACAAAGTAATCTGTCAAACTTTCTGCCTTTTAAACTGTCCCGTAAACAATAATCAATAACATGTGGAACGAGAGGAATTAAAAAACAAAATACGCGTTAATATAATTAGTGCTTTTTTTAAACGGGGAAAATTGAGAAATGGAAATTGCGAAGTCTCTTCTACAAGTACGAAACCATGAAGGTTATGTTGGCAGAGAAGATCATAATGTAATTTATATTCTTGTTTTTATAGTTTAAAAATAAAGTTTAAAAAAGAAAAGAAAAAACGGAAAAGAAGGAAAAGAGCGAAGAGTTTAGTGTTTAGAAAAGTATTTAGTGCTAAACGTTTGTTTTTACTATCAACTTTTCTAACTAATAGCGATAAATAATTTATTTCAGCAATATAGCAAAAATAATTTATTTAGCATTATATAGCAAAATAATTTATTACTTTTTGTCGTTTTTTAAAAATCTAATTTTAAATTTTCGTTTGTAAAAAGTGTAATTTTGAAATTTTATTCTCACCTGTAGAAGAAGGTAGAAACTGCAGTCTCGGACGATGAGTACGAATTGGAAGGTGCGGGATTGTCAGGTGAAGTTTTGTCACCTGCACCTGGAGGTCCTTTTTCGGCTCTTACGCCCTCAATGTGGCCTCAGGATATTTTAGCGAAATTGAATCAACCAGACGATCCGAATTCCCAACCAGAGTACAGGTATTTGCATCAGCTGAAATAATTCCAAAAAGTTGTAGTAAAAATTCAAAATCGAAAAACTAAAGCAAAAAAATAAAAATTTAAAGCTAAAGGATTAAGGTATAAAATTAGAATAAACGAATTACAGTCAAAATTTTAAACTAAAGAATCGATATAAAAAATTAGAATAAACGAATTAAAGTAAAAATTTTAAGCAAAAAAATTGAAACAAAAAATTAGAATAAAGGAATTAAAGTAAAAATTTAGAGTAAAAGTAAAAAAATTTTGTCAAAGTAAATTGAAAGAAAAATTTATAATAAAAGAATAAACGTAAAAATAGAATAGAAGAATTAATGTAAAATTCACAAATAAAAACAAAAAATACAAAAGAAACTGAACTAAAAAAATACAATTAAAACTATAAACAAAAAACAAAATACAAATCGATGAATAAATAAAACTTTACGATTGTAGATTTGACGAATTCGGATTTCGTGTGGACGAGGAAGATGGACCAGAGCAAAGTTCGAAAAAATTATTAGGTGTTCCTTTCGTCGAAGACCCTCAGCACAGGTTTGCTAAAAATAATAGTAATAATCTTTTAATTCTAAAGAAATGTCAGTAATTAATTAATATTCTATTTTTAAATTAGATTACAGTGGGTGACACTTTTAGAATTTAGCCACAATAAAGAAGTATCTGAATTATCATGGCAGCATGTCGACAGAAGATTGCCGAGAAGTGATAAATTACGTGAAATGGTACACCAAGGAATTCCTCATTCGCTTAGACCACAAATTTGGATGCGAATGTCAGGTGAGAAAAAACAATTTTTTAATTTTGTAGGAAACATGTATTAATTAAATTTAAAAGATAAATTTTTAAAATATTTAAAGTATTTTAAAATAAATTGATAAAATCAGAATTTTTAAAAATAATATTTTTTTAATTTATAAAAAATAGGAATTTAATTTACCTGAAGATTAATTTAAAAACAAAATTGATGAAGTCGTAATTTTTTAAATTTTTAATAAAGTTGTATTTAATTTTTTTTGTAAATCAAACATTTTTTTTTGCTTTGATTTTCAGGAGCTTTGCAGAAGAAAATTTCTTCAGAAACAACCTATCGAGATATTGTAAAAGCCTCGAGTAATGACGCTCTAATGACAAGTAAACAAATTGAAAAAGACTTGTTACGTACAATGCCTGCGAATGCATGTTTCAGCCATTTGCACAGCACCGGAATTCCTCGATTAAGAAGATTAATGCGAGGCCTCGCTTGGCTTTATCCCGAAATTGGGTAAAATTTTATCGTAAAAATAATTTTCCAATCAAAAAAGAATTCCTTCACTAACTCTTGAAAGGAATGTCAAATTTTATACTATTTTTATTTAATTTTATTTCAATTCAATGTTATTTTCAATAAAATTAAAAATGTTTATTATCAATTTCATTTAATTTTCATTTTTTACTGTCATTTTTATTTAATTTTCAGTTTTTTGTTATTATTTTCATTTGATTTTGTTTCGTTTTCATTAGATTTTTGATTTATTTTCATGAATCATTTTTTTTATTTATTTTCATCAATTTTCATTTCATTTCGTTTTTAGTTTCATTTTATTTCCATTTTACATTCATTTTATTTTGAATTCTATTTTCAATATTTTTTAAAAATGTAATTTCGTTTTGAATTCTATTTTTAGTTTTCTAATTGAATTGAAAAACTTTTAACTACTTTCTAACTTCCTGTTTTTCTTTTTTATTAAAATTTAATAATTTTGTTTTGAACTTTATTTTTAGTTCTATGATTTAATTAAAAAACTTTATACATTTTTTTAATGTTCTTTTTACTTCCTCATGGATGAAGTATATCTTTTTTTCTGTTAAAATTTAATTTTGTTTTGAAATCTGTTTTTACTTTTTTAATTTAATGAAAAAACTTTCAATCTTTATTTAACTTTTAAACTTTTAACGTTCCTTTTAACTACAAAAAAACTTTTTTCTCTTTTTTGCAGATAATTATATTTTTAAAAATTTAATTAAAATTTTTTTTTCATCGTAATAATTATATTAAAATTTAACAGTTGCAAAAATTTTTATTTTTGTAATAGATATTGCCAAGGAACCGGAACAATAGCAGCGTCATTATTATTATTACTAGAGGAGGAAGATGCATTTTGGATGATGGCAACGATTGTTGAAGATTTGTTACCAGCCTCTTATTATTCCTCCACGTTATTAGGTAAATTTTTTCTTTTCTTAATGTTATTAAAGTATTTAAATTACTTTCTTTTTTTTCTTATTATTTTCTTTTGAAACTTTTTGGTTTTTCTTTCTTTAATATTAGAAAAAAAATTTCTTTCTAGGTTTACAAGCAGACCAAAGAGTTTTACGAACATTAGTGTCAAACTACTTACCGGACATCGATCACGTTCTTGTTCAACACGACATTGAATTAAGCCTCATATCATTGAACTGGTTCCTCACTTTATTCGCCTCAGTTGTACATATGAAAATTCTTCTCCGAATTTGGGATCTTTTTCTTTTCGACGGTTCCATTGTTCTCTTTCAAGTCACCCTCGGAATGCTGAAAATTAAAGGTGAAAAATATTAATTTCTTTCTATTAATAAAAAAGTAATTGCAAACAAAAGGAAAAAAATAATGAAAAATTATAATTAATTAGGTAATAAGAAAATTTAATTAACTAACAGAAAATTTAATTAATTAGTAGAAAAATTCACGAACAAATAGAAAAATTCATGAACCAATAGAAAAATTAACTATTAGGGAAATTAATTAACTATCAGAAAAATTAATTACTCATAGAGAAATAAAATTAATTGCTAGAAAAATTACATAACTATGTCCGAATTCTTTTTCAGAGGGTGAAGTTAAGCAAGTTGAGAATTCCGCACAAATTTTCAATGCCTTATCGGACATTCCCGGAGACATTGACGATGTCGACCAATTATTTAGGGTAAATTGTCGACATTTATCGCATTTTTCTATTTTATTTATAAATTTTCTCTATTTAAATAAACACTTTATTTATTTTCTTTCAATTTTAGTTTATTTCGGTCAATTTTTTTAGTTAATATTTAAGTAGCAAAATAAATAGAATTTAGTAAAATTATTAATAATATTAATTCTATTAATAATACTTTCTCTATGAGGAAGCAATTATTTATATTCTAAATATTATAATAAACGATAATTAATCGATTTTAGATCGAATCGTTTTTGTGATTTTAATTTCAAAAAATAATAACTCAGGTTTCTATGGAAGTCAGTGGATCATTGACGGACGTTTTGGTTGACACACATCGAAGACGGCATTTGGCATATTTAATGGTCGATCAAGGTGGACTTGTGGGCAATCCAGACGCGACACCAAATTTACCAAAGCAACATCTCAATCGTCGTCAAATGAAAAGAAGCAAATCAGTAATTCAAACAATTTTATTTGGCAGTGACAATTCAGAGGACGATGCCAAATGTAAAAATATTCGTCAAACAGGTAAAAATTTATCTCATCAATATTTTCGATTTTAGAAAATAAATAATTAATTTTATTTTTAGTTAATGAAGTTAAAACTTATTTATTTTTTTCCTCCAGAACTTTTAGTCGATCTTAGAGAAGCAATTTTACAAGTGGCACGTCATTTTATGAATCTCGATCCAAAATTAAGTAATTTATCATTAGTCGCCGATTACATGATGGAGAGTCACGCTAAAGATCACGATAATTATGTGAATGTCTCGCGAATTCGACAGAGGAGAGCAAAAGCACTATTGGGTGAGAATTTTAAATTCTTTTTCAAATTTTTGGAATAATTTCCTTTTATTCTAGTTTATGAAATAATTTCCAATTTTTCTTTTTCTAATTTATGGAATAGTTTTAATTTGATAAATTTTTTAAAATAGATTTTGAACGACACGACGATGATGAACTGGGTTTTCGAAAAAATGACATAATCACGATAATTAGTCAAAAGGATGAGCACTGTTGGGTGGGAGAGTTAAATGGATTACGAGGTAAAAAAATATTAAATACGAGGTGAAAAAAGAAAATATAAATTAATTTATAATTTTTATTGTATTATTTGTAATCACAAATTAAATCATAATTTTAATTCGAGTTACAAATTAAATTGTAATTTTAATTATAGTAAGAAATTAAATTGTAATTTTGATCATAGTTACAAATAACAAAATAAATCATTTATTTTCATTGTAACTACAAATTAAATAACAAATTTTAATTATCGTTACGAATTGAGTTATAATTTTAGTTGTAGTCACAAATTAAATCATAATTTTAATTCGAGTTACAAATTAAATTATAATTCAAAATTAAATTATTCTTTTGAATTGTAATTAATAGAAATAAAACAAAAATGATTTAAATCGAAACGAACATAATTTTAATTTTCCAAAAAATTAAAGGTTGGTTTCCCGCAAAGTTTGTGGAACTATTGGACGAGCGAAGTAAACAATATACTTGCGCCGGGGATGATACTGTAAGTGAAGCGGTAACGGATTTAGTGCGAGGAACTTTATGTCCGGCAGTAAAAGCCGTTTTAGAGCAAGGAATGCGAAAGCCGAGCTTTCTAGGTGGTCCATGTCATCCATGGCTTTTTATTGAAGAGGCATCAACGCGAGAAGTTGAAAAGGATTTTAATTCCGTTTACAGTCGATTGGTTCTCTGTAAAACTTATCGACTCGACGAGGATGGCAAAGTTCTCACACCGGAAGAGGTAAATATTCGATTTTAAAAAATTACCTATTTTAATCGAATATTATTGCATTTTCATTGCATTTAAATTTTTTTTTCAAATATTAAATTTAAGAAACTTTCAAATATTAAAATTATTGAAAATTAAAACTATAAAAAAAATGGGGGACGAAACTACGAAACTGAAGACCGATTAATTGCCGGTGGATTAAAATTGTTATTTTAAAATTAAAAATACTTTGAAATATTAAAATAGTTATTGAAAAATTATAATTAAACTCACCTTGTTTAATTTTCAGTTGCTCTATCGTTGCGTACAATCGATTAATTTAAGCCATGACAATGCACACGCCCAAATGGATGTTAAATTACGTTCTCTCATTTGTCTCGGACTTAATGAACAAGTTCTTCATCTCTGGCTCGAGGTCTTGTGCTCCTGCGTTGAAATCGTCCAAAAATGGTAGGTACTCAATACTTTATCTAAAATGATTAAAATCCTATTTTCATTCTTATTTAAAACATTAATATATTAATAAATAAAAAATAGTAAATGATAAACTTAAATTCAATTAATTAACTCTACAATACTTGAAAGTAAAAAAATTCCAGCTTGAACTGACACAGAAATTTCAAAGATAAAAAAAGAAATGAAATACAAAAAAACACAAAAATTAATTAAGTTTTTAGAATATTCTAAAATATATATTGATAATTAAAATCTACTATTTACATAAATATTGATCTACTATTATTTTTATTGATTAGTTTGAACCAAGAATTTGTTGTTAAATAAATAAATAAAATAAACATTCTAATCATTTTTTTTTCAAAATAAAAAATTGACAATAAAATTAAGTGTAATGACAAACTAAAATAGTATACACAGTAATTTAATTCCTTTTTCAGGTATCAACCATGGAGTTTTGTCAACAGTCCCGGATGGGTCCAGGTGAAATGTGAATTAAGAATACTCAGTCAATTTGCTTTTAATTTGAATCCTGATTGGGAATTGCCACCAAAGAAGGAACAATCACAGCCATTGAAAGATGGAGTTCGTGACATGCTTGTGAAACATCATCTCTTTAGTTGGGATTTATAAAAAAAAGGAAAAAAGACTTTTTTTTGTCAAAAGACATAAAACAAAAGTATTTTAAATACTAATCGTGAAAAAAACTTTTTAACGCCAAAGTTTACAAGAAAGCAATCAACAAACTATTTTATACTATTCAAGATTTTTGAAAAATCTCTTATTTCGATTGATTTTTAAAGGGAATTTTTTCCGTTTTCAATAACGGAAGTAATAGAGAAATTGTCATTTTATCAAATTTTTTATCTTATTTGAATAATGACAAAAGTTTTAAAAGAATTTTAGAATATTGAAAATTGCTTAAATAGTGCTCTGCTTTTTTTCAGGGAAATCAAAATAGAAGTATTTTATATTATTAATTAATTAATTAATTAATTAATACTGTAAACTTTTCATTCACGTCCATGTCCGTCCTGTTAATTAATTTCGAAAACAGTTTCAAACAAAACGAAAGAAGAAAAAAAAATTTGTTTCATTCAAAATAATTTGATTAAAATCAAAACTGATTAAATTAAATTATCATATTTAATTTTATAAAGTATTTCAAATAAGAAAAAAAATTAATTTCACTTTGTACTTACTAAATAAAAAGGAATTTTATTTGAAATTCAAATTCATCAAACTGAACTGAATTTAGTTTCAATTGTTAACTTTAAATAAAATACTAGAATTATTCAATTTTATATCGAATTTAAAATAAGTAGAAAAAAATTAATTTTACATTGCATCTCTTAATTTAAAATTAAGTTAAATTTTATTTTATTTGAAAATAAAAATCGATCAAATTAAACTAAATTTTACATAATAGATAAAAATTATTTAAATTAAATTAAATTTTGTATTTAATTTTAAATTAAATTTGAATAAATAAATTAGATTTTACATTAGATCAAAATTATATAAATTAAATTAAATGTTACATTGAATCGAAATTAATTAAGTTTAATTAATTACAAATTTTCAATTTCAGTTAATTTGAAAATTAACATTTTTAATCACTATCTTGATTCTTTAAAACATTCTTTAGAAATTCTTTGAAAATTGAATTCATCAGTCAATTTAAAAATGAGTTCTTAGAAAATTATATTTTAAAAATTCGTTTATGTATGAAATTTGTTAACAGCATGCATTTGAAAATGTACAAAAACTACTCGATAATAAGATAGTAATTAATGTATAAATTCTAAGGGAATAAAAAATATTAAATATTAAAATATTAAAATATATTTAATATGTATAAAATATTTAAATATTAAAATATATTTAATAACATATAAAATATTTAAAAATAAAATATTTAAATTTCAAATTTACTTACAGAAAATAGAAACAAAATTGTATAATTTTTCCCATAATTTTTTCTTCTTTGCCATTCATAAAGAATTCCATTAATTTCCAGCAATTATTTCCTCTCTTCTCTACTGCAACATGTCGATTCAAAATTATCATCATCAATCCTAATATTTATTAATTCGAGTTCCTGATCGATTGACACTTTCTCTTTTATAATTTCATTGCTTTCCAAATGACTATGTAAATCATGTTCATCAAATGGATTTAAAGTCTCACTCTCACTTGAAAAATCAATAGAACACTCGCATTGTCGTTTTCTTATGTAAACAAAATGAAGATCCATTACATTTGTACCAGTGAGTCCAGTTTTAATTAAATCCTCACCCTTCTTGAAACGTGAATAAAAATTGTACGTATTATTTTCCTTGAGAACATTCATGGGAATTAGATTTTCAATCTCCTTGGCGATTGACTCTAAATTTTTCGGCATATTTTCAACGTTAAAATCAATAAACGGGATATTAAAATCCCCAGGGGGGAGTTTTTTAATTTTTTCCAATTTTTTTACTTTTTCCTGTAAATCAAGAATTATGGGAGCAATCGCAGGATAGCCGAAAGCACCAGCTGCATCGGTAGGACCATCTTGACCGTCAGTACCACCGCTTAGAATAATAACTTCATATTTTGATAAATTTGGATTTTGTTTTACTTTCAGGAGCCAATCGAGCGAAAAGTATAGTGCTAGTTCTTGATTTCTTCCTCCTTGTCCAGAACCTTTTACTTTTACAGTCGGCTCACCACCACCGATTAAAATTATCCCCTGTCCGCTATTTTCCTCGACGACATCGAAAATTTCATCCACTTTTCGTGCATCGACAGCGAGAATTGCGTCACTTTTGATATTTTCGAAAAAATTCCGACGATCTATCAATTTTTCCAAAGCAAGACAAACGAGAAATGCAAAATGCGTGTAGGCGTTACTCACAATTTGAACGTCACCCTGAACATCGTTGCGTAGAATAATCGACTGGAGATTTTTTCTCAAACTTGCCTCTCTGGCTGCATTCATGGCAATTAAATTGTTTCCAATAATAACATTGTGTACGTGTTTGAATTGCTTTTTTTTGTTGAGAACATCTTTTTCTTCTTTCGGTTCCTTAGAATTTAGAAGAGCTTTCAAACCGCCCTCGACATCCTTCAAAAGATCGTATTTTTTTACAATTTCCAAAACTTCTTTCGTAGGTTTCGCTTTGTAAACAGTCGGACCACTTGCGATTAAATCAATTGGATCTGATACTATATCTGATATTATGAGACTTATTATCGTCGCTGGATATGCAATTTTTGCTAGACCACCGCCTTTTACCATTGACAATTTTTTTCTCACTGTATTTAATTCCATTATATTGGCGCCGGAATTTTGGAGATTTTTACAAAATTCCTGCTTCTCCTCGGCGGAAATCAAAGGTCTTGGCATGAAAAGAAGAGCTGATCCTGAAAAATTATTTTATTCAGTTAAAATTTAAAAAGATTAAAAAAATTTTTAATTTAAAAAATGGTTTTTTCAAAAAGCTCAATTACTTTAAAGAATTTTTTAAAACAGAAAAATATATGTATTTCAATAATAAAACTTTCATTACTTCTCGAAATTACAATATTTTTCTAAACTCTTTTCAAATTCAATTATTTTCTAGAATTTTTGCCTTAATTTATTCAAAGGTTGAATAATATTTTAAGAATAAGTAGATTAGATATTATTATTAAGTATTATTAAAATTATTAATTCAAATTGTCAAAAATATTCACTAAAATTATTCTTTTAATGAATTATTTATATTAATCATTAAGGAGCCGGTTCTAGATTTCAGCTCCTCACTTTTTAATCATTTACAGAAATTTCTTCAAGAATTGAAGAAAGCTTTTTAATTAAATGGTTTATATTCACAAATTCAACTATTATCAAAACTAATTTCAGATAAAATTTGTTCACAAAATTAAATTCTTTAGAATTTTTACTAAAGTTACTCAAAATTCAATTAAATTATTTTCTAAAATCTTTTGACTAAAACTCATCTTTATGGAAATTAATTTTAACAATTTTCAGAAATTTATTCGACAATTCAATTATTGAAATGATAGTTATTTTCAAATTCTTCTGAAACTAAATTGTTTTCAATTAAATAATACAAAATTTTTATTATTATAAAGTTTTTGATTTAATAATCTTATATTCCCAATTTTGACTAAATTAAAAAAAATTTGGACTGAAATATTTTAAGGAACTAAATTCGTTTGAATTTTTAATTCAAGTCTGTCAAAATTTAATTATTTAAAAAATTTTTACCACAACTCTTCCAGTATTTAATTTTTAGCTAGAATTCTTAATTAATGTTCTTGTTTGAATACTTATTATTTTGAATAAATTTCTAAAAAATTAATTTGAGAATTGAATTATTTAAAAAAGGTTAATTTTAAATTCATCTGAACTTCAATTGTTTTTAATTCACTATTAGAAAAATTTGGATTATTTGAGAGCTTTTCAATTAAATGATTTATTCACAAATTCAACTAAATTCAAATAAGTTTGAATTAAAATTTGCTGAAAAAACTAAATTCTTTAAAATTTTAAACTCAAGTTACTCACAATTCAATTCAATTATTTTCTATATTTTTTCAAACTAAAATTTATATTTAAATAAATTAATTTTAATAATCTATATTAATATTATTTTTTAATAACTTTAAGAAAGTTATTTACGAATTCAATAATTTTAAACAAAGTTTATTTAAAATTCTTCTAAAATTCCGTTAATTTCAATTAATAAATTACAAAATAAATCATTTAAAAGTTATTTAATAATAAATAATTTAATCACAAATTCTACTGATTTCCAAAAAAATTTGGATTAAAATTTTTAAAAAATTGAATTCTTCAGAATTTATTATTAAAGTTACTTGAATTCAATTCAATTATTTTCTAGAATTTTTTTATTAAAATTAATTTTTAAATAAACTATTTTTAATAATTTTCAAGAATTTATTTGCGAGAATTCAATTATTTAAAACAAAGTTCTTTTCGAATTCTTGTAAAATTAAATTGTTTTGTATTAAATATTAGAAAATTGGGATTATTCGAAAGTTTTTGATTAACTAATCCAATATTTATATTTTTAACCAATTTAAATTTTTATACCTAAAATTTATTTAAAAAATAATTTACAGAATTTTTAATTAAATTTACTAAACAATTAAAAATGAAATATTAAATTCTTTAAAATTTTATTGTTTTAAATTCAATATTATAAAATTCCGATTATTCCAAAGTTATTTCATTAAATAATATAAATCATTAATTCCAGGAATTTTAAATAAAATTTGAATTGAAATTTTTCAAAAAACTAAATTCTTTAGAACTTTATTTAAGTAAATTTTCTTAAAATTTAAATTTTTAGTGAATTTAATTCCAATTCGTAAAAATTGATTATTTCTAACAAGTTTTTACTACAACAATTTTTCAACAAAAAGATTAAAATTTGGAACATTCAATTATTCTCTAAAATTTTTATTTAAAATTCCTTTCAAGATGAACCTTTAAAAATCATTTTTATAAATTTTCAGAAAGTTATGCAAGAGTACAATAATTATTTTAAAACACATTTTTTTTTTTTGATAAATTCTTTTGAAATAAAATTGTTTTCAATTTTATATTACAAAATTTTGATTATTCCAATGTTTTTTGATTAAATAATAATAAAATTCATAAATTTAACAGATTTAAAATAAAATTTAAACTGAAATTTTTCAGAAAACTAAATTCTTAACAATTTGAATTAAATTTACTAACAATTAAATTGTTTCTAAAAATGTTGAACTACAATAATTTTTTTAACAAGAAAACTATAATTTATAACAATCAATTATTCTCTAAAATTTTTATTTACAATTTTTTTGTCAAAATAAACTATTCAAATTTATTTTTATACAATTTTCAGAAAGTGATGCAAGAATTTAATAATTATTTAAAAGAAAAAGTCATTTTGATTTTGATATTTTGATAAATTATTCTGACCTTCTGAAATTAAATTCGCTTAATTGAACATTACAAACTTTTGATTGTCTGTAAGTTTATTTCAAAAGAATAAGTGATAAAAGTCAGATTTTATCAAATTAAGTCGACAAAAGTTGCACTTTTTGAAAATAGTCGAAAATAGTTGAAAAACTTTAAAGAGACAATATTATTTGAGACCTGGGGCGACTGTTCATTTATAGATTAATAAATAAATAATTACCTCCTCCGGAGATGAGAACAATAAGCGTATCATTTTCCTTCAGTCCTTCGACTAAATCCAAAATATCGTGCGTTGTTTCCAAAGAATTTTTATCAGGTTGATTGTGTAAAGCACCTTCACGATATTCAATAACACCTGTTAATTTTGGAAAATTCGGCAAGTTTTCCTCCTTCCAAATATCATTCTTCGAACCTGTTGGAATACTGACAATTCCTTTCTTCAAACGTTCGCCGAGTAAACCTTCAAGGGCAATTGCCATTCCCATGACAGCTTTTCCAAAACCAATTAAATAAATATTTTCTGTCAGAGTGAATTTTTCATTGCCAATTTGCAAACAATCCTCAACAATCGTAACATTACTCTTTATTAGATTCTGCGGCAAAACTGCTTTAATTCCAGCGTTAAAAATTTCCCGTAATTCCGTTTTTCTTTCCAAAAAAGTTGACATTTTGATCGTTTTCATTGAATCTAAATCGGAATTTAGTAATCTTAACAGACGACACGAGAAACTAAAATTAAAAGTTCTCAATAGTGCGTGAAAATTCGCAAAAATATAAAAAATCAAAATTTTCAATTCTAAAATTCTAGAATACAAAGAAAATATTTCAAAAAACTTACCAGTTTTGCGAAATTTTCTTTAAATTGCCACCGAAAAATCTTGGAAACATTTTATTCTTCTTTCAATTTTGATTATTACGTTTAATTTTGTAATCTTGTTTCTTTTTATAATATATAAAAACATCTTATCGCTGTTAATTGTCAAAGATTAAGGTTATGTGATAAGAGTAACGGAGTAAACAAACAATTTTAAATGAAATCATTTCAAAAAGAACTGCCACCAAAATAAGAAATTGTTCACGAATAAATCTAATTTTAAAAAGCCAAAAATATCCCGAATTTTTTTTCGGGGAGAAAAAACGGTTAAAAAACAGGGAAGGTTTTAAAACATACTGAAATCACGTGACTATTCTTTCTTATCGACACGTTGGAGCGTTGGACGTTTGTTTACCGATTAAGTAAATAATCAATAAAACTCACTGAATTTCCACCAGTCGTTTTTAAAGCGCTGCTGTACCTAACCCATATTATCCACGTTTCAATATAGAACATTTTTGACGTGACTTTTTTTGTGGCTGCTATTATTTTTTAATTGCATCAGACGAATTTATTTTAGAATCATGTAATTTGATTAGCTATAATAGTAATATTGATTGAAGACTAATTTTTTTGTTTATTAGAATATATATTTGTTTGCAGATTTGTGTGTTATTCTTCTGTAAAAAAAGGTGTGCGGAGATCGCCATGTTTGACTGATGAGCCACGTCCTAACTTCATGGCTGTCGATTCTTTAAAACTGTTTTAATAAAAAAGAAAAATAGCTTCCCTCTCGAATTGAATATTATTGTGACGAAAAGAAATTATTCGCCCATCAATTAAAAATGGTATGTAGAATGAAATTTGGAGTTTAAGTGTTTTTATTTTGCTTTAGAGAAACCGGCACATTTTACTCACTGACAACTCTTTTCTAAAGTTTGTCTCCTTTGACACGTCAAACTCACTATTGACTATTATCACTTATTTTGGTTTTGTAAAACATTTTTCATGAATGTTATTCGAATTTTTCACATTATTGAAAATGTGTGCTTTAAATTTGTGACTTTTTTCATTTCTGTTATATTGGATATTGTTTTCTAAATGACAACATACTGTACAAGAGTTTTTTTTTTCGTTATTTGCAAAGGAAAATAGTAACTAAATAATTATTCGTAATTACCTTTTCTGTTAACTTCTCAGGGAGGATTAATTTTTGTTTTTGCTAAACTTTTCCACATTGTTTAGTATTCGAAGTAAAAAATACAAATATTTAACAAAATATCGAATTTAAATGTTTAAGGAAATATTGAATTTGAATTTAAAAGATATTGACTTTTTATTAAGAAAATAATTGTTTTACAGCCTTTACGTTTGGATATTAAGCGTAAATTGACAGCGAGATCGGATCGAGTGAAAAGTGTCGATCTTCATCCAACAGAACCATGGATGCTTTGTTCTCTATATCAAGGCAATGTAAATATTTGGAATCATGAAACGCAAACTTTGGTGAAGACCTTTGAAGTTTGTGATTTACCAGTGAGAGCGGCGAAGTTTGTTTCGAGAAAAAATTGGGTTGTCACCGGTTCGGATGATATGCAAGTGAGAGTCTTTAATTACAACACTCTCGAACGCGTACATTCTTTCGATGCACACAGCGATTATGTACGATGCATTGCCGTACATCCAACTGCACCTTGTATACTTACCAGTAGTGGTGCGTATTTTTTTCAATTTTAATATTTTATATCTTATAATTTTTTAACTAATCCAATTAATTTAAATATAATGATAATGATTCGATCACTCAGTCGTCAAATAATTAAAAATTGAAGTTTACATTGATCGTTAGCTTCAATTTTTTAATTTAATTTAACTTTTGAATCCTAACTATAAATTAATGAAGTTCACAACGTTTATAATCAACAGTTTAAAAAAAGTTTTCATAACGTCGGTGAAGTTCGCAACGTTTATGATTAACGATTGAAATAAAAAACTTATTTTTCTATAAAAAATGGTAAAATATTTTGTTCACAAATATTTTTATTTGTAAATCATTATTCATTAAATTAATCGTACTATTTTCTTTACAAAAATTTATAAAAAGGTGCTTTAAAAAATAATTTCCTTTTTTAATCGTTGACTATAAACGTTGTGAACTTCAACAACGTTTTTCATAAATCATTTTTTTAAAACTAAAATAAAATAGTTAAAAACTTCAAACTCTAAACTCAAATTTCTGCAAATGCGACAAATTTTTTGCAACAGTGTTTCTTTGTAAACTATTAAAAAAATGATGCGTCTAACGTTCTGAACGTTCAATTGAACGAATCTTTTTATTACTCTTTTTGATGTTTGAATTTTGGTAGAAAATATTAGTTTACAAATTAAAAAACGAATTCTTCTCTAAATACTATTTTTATTTTTTATATATTCTCATTTTAAGAAAAATATTGAAAAGGAAAAAAATGTTCGTTCATTTGAACGTTCAAAACTTTAGGAGACGTAAAAAATGAAAAATTGTAAATAATAAAATTTTCCAAAATAATAATTAAATTATTTACAAATTTTTAAAAAATTTCCAAGCAATAATTCTAATATTTTCAAAAATATTAAAACTCATTCCAGAATTTCAATTTATTATTTTTAATACAATTTTCATAGAATTCCTTCAAAAAAATTAATTAGCTAGAAATTTGTTGCTAACATTCATTATAAGAAATAAATTTCAAGAAACATTGAATAATTCAATAAATTATTTTTCTTTTGCATTTAAATGATTGAAGTCTCGTAGAATTTTCTAATAAAAATTTATTTTGAAAATGAATTTCAGTTAAAAAGTTTTCAATTAGAATTAATTTTAAAACAAGTTTTTCTTCTTTCTGTAAGTAAGTAAGTAAGTTTATTTTGAATAATTACCTTTTTCCAATAATTTGCTTAAAATGATTAATTAAAATAAAATGTAATTTAAATAGACAGATTTTAATTAAAATCAAGTGCAGTTTTCGAATATAATTTAATTTCAAAAGGTTTTAGAATAAGAGTTTTAGAAAATTTCAATTGCTGCAAAAAATTAGATTAGTTAAAATTTTCAATAATAATTTAATTTGAAGACGTTTTAAACTAAAGGTTTGTAAAAATTAAATTTATGTGAAGTAATTAATAAAATAAATAAATATTCATTAAAATCATTTAATACTTGTAGCTAAATATGTAAAAAATAATTTTAAAAATAGATAGTACAACATTCGATTGAATTTCCTTAAAAATTTATTAACAAATGGTATTTTCAGAGAATTTCAATTTAATAGTTGATTAATTAAAGTAAAAATTGGTGAATAATTGTTTTTTACACAAATTCTAAATCGAATGTATTTTTATGTTTTAAAATTTAAAGAAGCATTATTGAAGATTTTTAATTCCATCTAAAACACTTTAATTTCGAAAGAGTTACAATAAAAATTATTATTATTATTATTTAGTTATTTTTGAAAAAAGATTTAAATTTAAAAAAAAGCAATCTTGAAGTGTTGGAAAATTTTACTTAAAATTCAAAAAAATTAGATTCTTAAAATAATTTTCAATTCCTTAAAAATAATTGAATTTTTAGAAATAATAATTTTTGTAAACTAAAAATTTTCGAATTTATTGAAATTTTCAAAAAATTTTAGATAAAAATTGAATAATTGAATTTAAAAAAAAACTTTATGGAAATCAAATGTTTCCTTCTAAATTTTTTTTTATTAAATTGAAATCATCTTGAGTTTTTTTAAATTCTTTCTTCATCAACTGCTAAAATAATATGTTTCATATATTGAAATAAAATTTTTACTTCTGCAAATTTTCTTCTTTTATAATTGAACTTCCCTCGATTTTTTTTTATTTTAATAAACTTTGAATTAAATTTGCATTTAATTGAAACAATTAAATTACTTTCATAAATAATATTTTCTGTGCAATTCAATTATTTTCAATACAATTTTAATAAAATTTCTCGAAAGAATTTAATTAATGATTATTATGAAACATTTTAGAATTATTGTTAACATTTTGGAGAAAAAATCTTGTTTGATTGAGGATTTAAATTCTTAAAAAAAATTTTTTTTAATTTAATTGTATTTCAAAGTTTTTATCAAATTTAAATTGTTTGGAAACTTTTAATAGTATATAGTTAAAAATTATTGTCTTTCAAAAATTATTTTAAAATGAATTAAAAACTTAAGTTCTGTTGTTCTGTTGAAAGTTGTTGAAATGATTGACTTCAGGAAGGGTTATAAATTTTAATTTTTCAGAAATTATTAAAATTCATCAATTTTACTTATTTTTCGTAAACTTTCATATCTCTTGTTTAAAATAATTTTGTCAGGGAAATTAGTTTGAAGGTAAATCAGTAAAATTGTCGGGGAAATTGATAATCTGAAACTTGTGACCACTCTTGTTCTTGTATTCGAAAGAAAAACGTTTAGCTTTCAGCCCTAGGAATTTTATATTAGAAAATAAATAATAAATAAATTCTCACCATTTTTCAGACGACATGTCGATTAAGCTATGGAACTGGGAGAAATCATGGCTGTGCCAGCAAATATTCGAAGGTCACACGCACTACGTCATGCAAATAGTATTCAATCCAAAGGACAACAATACCTTTGCAAGCGCATCATTGGACAGAACAGTAAAAGTTTGGCAATTGGGTTCATCGACTGCCAATTTCACTCTCGAGGGCCATGAGAAGGGCGTGAATTGCGTCGATTATTATCACGGTGGCGATAAACCGTATTTAATATCAGGAGCCGATGATAAATTCGTCAAAATATGGGACTATCAAAATAAAACTTGCGTACAAACATTGGAGGGACATACGCAAAATATTTCAGCCGTTTGTTTTCATCCTGAATTACCGATTGTTCTCACTGGCTCTGAGGATGGAACTGTGCGTATATGGCACGCGGGTACCTATCGCTTGGAGTCGTCATTGAATTATGGTTTCGAGAGAGTTTGGACGATTGCATGCTTAAGAGGTTCGAATAATGTGGCAATTGGTTACGATGAGGGCAGTGTTATGGTGAAAGTTGGTCGCGAAGAGCCGGCAGTGTCGATGGATTCGATGGGCGGTAAAATTGTTTGGGCAAGACACAGCGAAATTCAACAGGTGAATTTGAAGGCACTTGGCGAGGAAGTTATGGATGGCGAACGTTTACCATTGGCAGTGAAGGATATGGGAGCTTGTGAAATTTATCCTCAGACGATTCAACATAATCCTAATGGTCGATTCCTTGTTGTTTGTGGTGATGGGGAATATATTATTTACACGTCGATGGCATTGAGAAATAAGGCCTTTGGTCAGGCTTCGGAATTTGTATGGGCTGCCGATTCCAGTCAGTATGCGGTTCGTGAGAGCACCACGACTGTTAAGGTTTTTAAAAATTTCAAGGAGAAGAAGACTTTTAAGCCCGATTTTGGAGCTGATGGTGAGAATTTCTATTTTTTGGTTTATAATTTATTTTAAACATAATATATTATTTTTTACTATTTCATTCTCCACACTCATCTACTGAAACATACTATTTACTACTTTTTTTACGTTATGAAACTATTTGTTCACTTTTTTTTAGATTTCAACCACTGAAAGCTACTATTTCTGTTTTTTTTCGAAAATTTTCACTACTTTTAATTCGTCAATACTAGAAATCAAAAAAATTATTTTCAATACTTATACTCAAAGTCATTAAAACGATTCAATTATTTTCAAAAAATATTCGAATTTCAATTACTTTCAATAATCTAATATTTTCATAAAATTTCGCCAAAGAATTCAATTATTTAAAAAAAATATTGATAATATTCATCCAAAATTTAATTACTTTCATAAATAATAAAATGTTTATAGGTATTCAACTAATTAAAAATAGCATTTAGAAACAAATTTCCAAAAAATCAATTTTATTTAACAATTTTAATACCATTCTTCACAATAATTTAATTACTTTCACTAATAATAACATTTATTAAGGAAATTCAATTAAAAAAAAGTTTTTGATAAAATTCTAAGCAAGAATTCCATTATTTTCTCATAAATAATAAAACTCATTCAAATATAGAAATTATAATGGTTTTATGGTGGCTGACGAAGATGTAAAACTGAAATGTAGCATCAATGAAAATAAATTCTAATTCTAACTCATTCAAAAATTTTAATACTAATTTAATAAATTTTAATGGTAATTCAATTTTTAATAAGATTTTAAATTACTTATATCGAGAATTCATCACACGATTTCCATTATTTTTGATACAATTTCACAGGAATTGCTCAACAAATGTAATTATTCTTAAAAATTTAATTTCAATTTCTCGAAAAAATCAGTTATTTAAAAAAAGGTTTAATTAAAATTCTTTAAAAGAATTGCATTATTTACATAAATAATTCTTCGAAAGAATTCAATTATGTCTATAAATAACAAAATTATTTCTGAAAATTTAATTATTTTGAGGCATTTTAATAAAATTCTTTGAACAATTCAATTATTTTTAAAAATAGCAGAATTTTTCACCGAAATTCAATTTCTTTTAAAACTTTTAAAAAAATTTTGTTTAATAATCGAATTATTTTCACAAATAATAAAATTCTTTGCAAATATTAAATTTTTTTACAAGTAATAAAATTTCCACAGGAATTAAATTATTTAAAATATTTCATAAAATTTATCGAAAGAAATCAATTTAAAAATTTGTTATAAAATTTTACCCTAAGAATTCAATTATTTTCAGAAGCAATGACATTTTTCATGATAATATAAAAAAAATCTAGCCAAGAATACAATTATTTTTGTATTAATAATATAATACTGTTCAAGAATTCAATTACTTTTAAAAATTTTAATAAAATTGTTCACAAGAATTCAATTATTTTTATAAATAATAAAATTTTTCCTTAGAAAGGAAATTACTAAAACAAATGTTATTACTCATCACAAGATTTTAACTGGTTTCAATACAATTTCACAGGAATTGCTCAAAAAATGTTATTACTCTGAAATTTTTTGTTGTTGAAATAATTCAATTATTCTTTTAGATTTTAATAAAATTCTTGACAAAACTTCAATTATTTATACCTATAAATACCTAATTTTTCTAAAGAATTAAATGATGTCGATAAATATAAAATATAATAAAAGTATTTCCAATAATTAAATTATTTTGAGGCATTTTAATAAAATTCTTTGTAAAATTTAATTATTTATATAATATTCATTACAAGAATTCAATTATTATTAAAAGAAATACATTTCTTGTTGGAAATTCAATTATTTAAAAAAATTCTAATAAAATCATTTGCCAGAATTCAATTATTTTCATTAATAATAAAATGCTTTTCAGAAATTTAATTATTTTCAAAAAAATTGAATAAAATAACACTCAGACATTCAATTATTGTCAAAAATTTTAATAGACTTTTTTGTAAAATTTAATTATTTAAAAAAATTTTTCGTAAATTTCAAAGAAGAATTCAATTATTTTAAAAATCTTATTAAGAATTTAATTCTTTTTATGAATATTTGAATAATATAAATTTCTCAGGAATTTAATTATTTAAATTAGAATTTTCATAAAATTAGTCGAAAAGTAAATTGATGAAAAGTAGGAAAAACTCATGAAAATAAAAAGAATTTTTTTATTACTTTTTTTTGGTTGAAAGCAACTTTTTTAAAATTAATTGTAGAGTCCAAAGTCTGTACTATTCTGTAGAATGAATTTTTTTTTTGAAAAAAGTTTAATTAAATTTTCTTTTAAATTGTTTTGATTTTTTTAATTTCCAATAATCTTACAATTTTAAAGAAATTAATAAATAAATGTAATAGAACAAATAATATCCGGGGAAAAGTCGAAATTTTATATGAAAATCGGGGAAAAGTCAGGAAAAAACGAAATTAGATTACTGTGACATCTATTACTGTTTACTATTTCTTTTAATTGGGTCTTTTTTCGTTACTAGTTTTTTCCTTTATTATTTTTCAATTTACTTTCAATCTGTTACTATTTTTTCTATAATATTCTGCAATATTTAATTTTCCAGGAATCTTTCGTTACTATTTTTTCTATAATATTCTGTAATATTGAATTTTTTCCAGGAATCTTTGGCGGTTTTATGCTGGGAATATCATCTGGATCGGGCCTATCGTTTTACGATTGGGATAGTTTGAAATTAGTGCGTCGCATTGACATTCAACCAACACATGTTTACTGGGCGGAAAATGCATCGCTTGTTGCACTGGCCACAACTGATCAGTACTTTATTCTTAAATATCACGCAGACGTTGTCGCAAATGCGCCGGAAAATGCGGAAGATATTGAAGACGCTTTCGAGGTATTATTCGCAAAATAAAAATCAAATTTTTTAATACTAAAAATTGACTTTTTAAATTAAAATTAAATTTATTTTTAAAAAATAATTAATTGTTTCTTTATAGAGAAAGGATTGTAATATTGAAGATGCTTTCGAGGTATTATTCACAAAGTAAAAATAAAAATTCTAATATTAAGAATCGAATTTTTACCTTAAATTTGTTTGAAAAAAAAAGATAATTTTATTGATTCCTTATAGAGAAAGGATTGTATTGTTAATTTAAATGCTTGTTAAATTTTTTCGTTCATTGAACGAGAATTAATTGTATTATTAACTTACTTACTTGTCACATTTTTGTTAATTGAATGAAAATGAAAATATTCCAGATGGTGGCCGAGATGAACGAAGTTGTAAAAACTGGTCTCTGGGTTGGCGACTGTTTTATTTACACGAATAGTGTGAATAGAGTAAACTATTTCGTCGGTGGTGAGGTTGTCATCGTCTCACATCTCGATAGGCCAATGTACTTGCTGGGCTACGTGCCGCGAGACAACAGATTATATCTCTGCGATAAAGAACTCTCAATTGTTTCCTATTCTCTATTGCTCTCCGTTCTTGAATATCAAACGGCGGTAATGAGGAAAGACTTCGAAACAGCCGATCGAGTCCTTCCAACCGTTCCCAAAGAGCACAGAACTCGTGTCGCGCACTTTTTAGAAAAACAGGTAATTCAACCTATCAAAATTGTTTAATTACGAATTAAATTATACAAAATTATACAGAATTAAATTAATTAAATTGTGTTTTACAATATTTCCAGGGCTTTAAAGAACAAGCGCTCGCCGTGTCGACAGATCCAGAGCACAGATTTGAATTGGCGCTTGCTTTGGGAAATCTTGAGACGGCATTGACACTCGCGAAGGAGGCGAATAGTCAACAAAAATGGCGACAATTGGCAACGCTCGCCACACAAAAGGGCAAATTGCAATTGGCACAAGAGTGCTTGCATCAAGCACAAGATTTCGGTGGTTTACTGTTATTGGCGACAAGTACGGGAAATGCGAATATGATTGAAAAATTGGGTAACGCTGCTAATGAAACGGGAAAAAATAATATTGCATTTTTATCGAAATTTCTACTTGGCGATGTCGATGAATGTTTGGAGATTCTTATAAAGACGGATCGAATTCCCGAGGCTGCATTCTTTGCACGCGCCTATGCGCCTAGTAAAATTTCGTCGATCGTTAAAATATGGAAGGAAAAACTCTCGGCGGTGAGTGAAAAAGCTGGTCAAAGTTTAGCCGATCCTGAACAATATGAAAATCTCTTCCCCGGCTATCGAGAGGCACTTAAAGTTGAACAATACGTGAGAGAGAAGAGTCAGAAGAAAATTCCCGCTTCCGCCTTTCCTTCTCTCAAGGTGAGTTACTCATGAGTTAATATTAATTTAATAAAATTAATAAAAATAAAAAAAGGAACATAATCTAAAAAAAAAAAATTCAGAAATAATCTATAATTTATGAAAGTAATAAAAAGAAATAACAGGCTTTGCACTCAACTAATAAATACTTTTTTTCTAGTTTTTATAATTACTAATTTAGTACTTTTTTACAATTTGCTACAATTTGGATAGTTTTTTTAGATTTATGCCACTAAAAGCTACTTTTTTTCTCTTTTTTCCAAATTTGCTTCTAATTTCACTAACAGGTGAAATAAAAACAATTCTAAAAGTTATAATAAAGTTCTTTGAAAAGATTCCACTTCAAAAAAAATTCTCGAAAAGCAATTTCAATATTTAGAATTTTAATAAAATATTACAAAAGAATTTTGATAAAATTCTTCGCAAATATTCGATTTTTTTAATAAGTAATAAAATTTTCATAGAAATTGGATTATTTAAAATAATTCATAATATTTAAAAAAAAATACCAATTAAAAATTTGTTTATAAAATCCTATCCCGAGAATTTTAATTCAATTCTTCACAAGAATTCAATTATTTTCCCAAATAATAATATTTTTACGAGAATTTAATTATCTAAAATAAATTAAACAAAATTCTTCCCAAGTAATTAATTATTTTCATAAATAATATATTTCTACTCAAAAATTAAATTATTTTGTAAACAAATTGATAAATTCTTTAATTCTTCTCAATTATTTAACTATTTTCCCAAGTAATACAATTTTTCAAGAGAATTCAATTATTTAAAAAAAGTAAATACAATTTTTGGCAAAAATTTAATTATTTTAAAAAATTTTAATAATGTTATCGACATTAGTTCAATTGCTTTCGAAAATTTTGATAAAATTCAATTCAATTATTTTGCAAAACTTTAACAGAAATTTTCGCTATAATTCAATTTTTTACAAAAATTGAAATAAAATTCTTATAAAAAATTCGAATATCTTTATAAATAATAAAATTCTTCGCCAAAATTAAAATACTAACATGAATATTAAAATTTCTTTAAAGAATTCAATTATTTGTCATAGATTTCAATCAAATTCCTAGGAAAAAAATAAAATATTTCCTTAAATAATGGAAATTGTCTCAAGGATTCAATTATTATTTTCATTAATTTATAATAAAATTCTCCACAATAATTCAATTCCTGTAAAAATTTAAATTAAATTTTATATATTAAATAATTTGATTTGTTTACTTTAGAAAATACATTTTAAATAGAATTGTATTTTTTAAAATAAAAATTTAGAAAATATTTGAATTTTTCAATCATTCAGAAATATCGTTCTCAGTAGGATTAGAATAAAAATAAATATTTTCTATAAAAATCAGAAAACGGAAGAATTGACGAAAACAATTTTTTCATATTCGTTAAAATTAAAATTCGTCAGCTACTTTTTTTACTAACTTTTTTCAATATTAAAGCTACTTATTGATATTTTTTTTCAAAACTAATTATCGAGTGTGAAGCCTGAAATAAACTTTTAAATATCAAAAAACAATTATTCTAGCTAAAAAAATTGAAAATTAAATGCATTCTTTTTGTCACATAATTTTACAATTATTTGCTAAAAATTTTAGTTGAACACTGATCGCAATCCTTACGAGGAAATGATGTCGTCAGACGAATTCAATGAAAATAATCAAGAAGAGGAAAAATCGACGACGAAGATTCACGAGAATTCGTCAGATCATGCAGACGTTACAAATAGATTGACGAATTTAAGTATTAATAAAACGGAAGTTCTGGAAAAGAAGCAAATTACCAATAAATCTCTTGTTGACGATGACGATCTGGATCTCGATTTGGATTTAGACGAGAACATCGACACTAGTGTAAGTCCATTTTTAATTGACTTCGAAAACAATTCATGTGAATTTTAAAATAAATTTCCAAACTGTGAAATTGGAATTTTTTTTTATTTTTTAAATTTTAATTTAATTTTTAATTCAAAACTTTATTGAATTTTAAATTTAGAAAATTAAAATCAAAAAATAACAGTAAATTTCAAAAACTTTTGTTTTCTTGAGAGAAAGACAATTTTGTTCAATTTGTTGCATGCCATCAGTACAGATTTTCCTGAAGATGAAGTAAGTTTTCTTTTGTTACAAAATAGAAAAAGAAAGAAAATTTGTATTAATTTTTTTTTCTGCAGAGAAATAAAAGAAGTAGTTTTGAATTTAGAAATGTGAGTAACTTTAGAAGAGTATTGCGTTACTAAAAGGCAGTTCTGTGCGCGAGTTATATATATTAAAAAGAAAAGAAGAAAAAGAAAAAGAAAAAAAAAAGGAAAAAGTCTACTTGACGCATTTTGTTTTATGCGACCCAATACTATCACAATGGGCACCTTTGAATGAGAACATGTCGTTAATGTATAAGTATACAATACAAGGGCCCCCCTTTTCTCCATATATATCGTTAAATAGGCACTCGTGTCTCGGTTTCCATCCAGCTAAACGCACATAATGTCCTGAAATAAAACGAACAAGGAAAAGTCCACGTAAATTTTGCCTCTTTACTATTTTCGACTTCGTGGTTTTGAGTTTGAGAAATTTACATTCTCGTTGAAGAATTACTTTTTGTATGCTTAATTAATTTGCGTATTTTTTTACTGCTGTATTTTTTACTTCTCTATTTCTTTCACTATTATATTTTTTTCTATTGCTTTTTTTTACTGTTAAAATTAAAAAGAATTTGTATTCTTTACTGTTGGTTTTTCTTCACTTCTTTATTTTTATTGCTGTATTTTCTTACTAGACTGTATTTTTTCCTTTTGTTACTAAAGTGTATTTGTTTATTTCTGTATTTTTTAATATTTTATTTTTTACTTCAATATTTATTTTACTATTGAATTTTTTCCAACTGGGTTTTTTTACTTCTGTATTTTTTACTACTATATTTTTACTTTTGCCTTTTTTCTTTACTTCTACATTTTTTTAAATTAAAGAATTTATTACGTTAAAGCTAATTTAGAAATTTAAATTAAAAGCAATTTAAAATTTTGTTCTTCAAATTCAAAACAGTGGATTTTTACATTTTTTTTACATAATAATGTTTTTTTCATTACATATTCTTTTTCAGACCAAAATTGTTCATTTTTTTCATTGCCTATTCTTTTTGTAGATGAAAATTGTTAATTTTTTTCCCTACCTATTCTTTTTTTGGATAAAAATTGTTTTTTTTACAGTTATAAAGAAAAGTGGATTGTGGCAATTTTTCTTTTCCCTTTTCTCAGAGAAAGAAAGAGAGAAATAAGAAAAAAAAACAATATGGGAAATATAATGTGAAAGAAAAATAATAATTACAAGAGAGCTTGGCGAAATGTGGTGGAAGCAAACTGGTTTGAACTTGTGGGGGTTAATACAGAATATAACTCAAAAACCCCGGGACGCTTATGAGGCGAACGGTGGAGTGTTATGGCAACAACGCTGTAAACAAAATACACCGTGACTGCCATTGGGTAAACATGCCCTTAGGCACCAGCAAAAGCTCACTCTCTTCCATTTGTATCAGTTACACGCTACTGCTGTAATGATCCGCCACTGATTTTTACGACAGAACAAAAAAAAATAATAATAATAGAAAAAAAAAGAAAAGACAAATTTTTTCATTTTTTTTACAAAGGAAAAAAATGTTTCTGTAATAAATAGTCGTTATTAAAGAATTATTTATTAAATTATCATTATTTATTAATATTTCTTATTATTTATGAAATAATTAATGAATAATGAAAATTACTTGGCATTTTTTTCATTGAAACAATAAATTATTTATCTTTTTTTCATTAAAATAATGAATAATTTTTTTTACAAGTAAAAATTTTTTATAGTAACCAATTTTAGTACCTGAGCAATAAAAATTTCTGGAAAGTAGTTTGAAAAGTAGTTTTTACAATAAAAAATGCCAAATAGAACAGACTTTTATTTTTTTACAAGTAGATATTTTCTATAATAAATAGTTTTAGTAAATAATAAAAAGTAATTTCAAAAATAGTTTGTTAAATAGTTTCAATTCGAAGAGTAGTTTGATTAAAAAAAATAGTTTAAATTTCAAAAAGCGTTTCAGTTGGAAAACAAGTTTAAAATTGGAAAATACTTTGCGACTTTCGAAAGTGATTTGTATTTGGAAATAGTTTGAATTTAGAAAATAGTTCGTCTTTGAAAATTGTTTGTATTTAGAAAGTAGTTTGAATTTGGAAAATATTTTCAATTCAAAAAATAGTTTGAATTTAAAAAATGGTTCGAATTTAGAAAATAGTTTGAATTCAAAAACTAGTTTTAATTCGAAAAATAGTTGAGAAATATTTTGAATTTGAAATTAATTTGTATTACTTAAGAAATTGTTTGAATTAAGAAAATAGTTACAGTTTTAAAACAAATTTGAATTTGAAAAGAAGTTCGAATTTGGAAAATATTAACATAATTTTAGAAAATAGTTTTAATTCGAAAAATAGATTGGAAATAGTTTCAATTTAGAAAATAATTCGGAAACAGTTAATACTTGGAAATTGTTTTCTAATTTAGAAAATAGTTTTTGGGAAAATAATACGAACTACTTTCTCCTCAAATTAAAACTATTTTCTAAATTCAAAAAAAGATTCCAAATACGAACTATTTCCAAAATTCAAAAAAAGATTCAAAATACGAACTATTTCCAAATTATTTTCCAAATTCAAACTATTTTTTCGAATTCAAACTATGGAAAATAGTTTTAATTGAAAAAATAGTCCCAATTTGTAAACTTGTTGAAAAATAGTTTGAATTTGAAAAACAGCTCGAATTTAGAAAATATAGGTTAAAATCCGAAAAAAATATTTGACTTTGAAAATCAGTTAAAAAAAGAAACAGTAATAAAAAACAAAAATACTTACAATTAAACTTACCTTTAATAACATAGCAGTGAAATTTTATTTCCCACTCCAAAAATCGAAATAATACAATAACTGAATTTCCTTCTCTTTTGTTTCAGGATGTAAATCTAGATGATGATCTTCTGGTGGACGACTAGTGAATTAACGATTCCGTCAATGTTCATCCTGTCCACATGAAGACCACGAATTTTTTTTTACATATAGGAAAAGAAAATAATTGTAAATCATTCCTTACGGGAAAAAACGGTCTTAAAAGAAACAAAAAAGTAAAGTATTACACGAGTGTAAAATTTTACGCGCATATGATTGTTCGTATTCCACATTTTCGTTAGTTATTAAATATATTATTATATAATTATTATTACTATTATTATTATTATTATTACATAATCTTTATAAAGAAAAGAAAAACCGCAAAAAATTGTAATTAAAAAAAAATTGAAAAAAATATATTGTTAATATAATATTACAAAAAAAAGGGAATGAGAAGAATTAAAATCCTTTTTCTCTCTTTGAAGGAAAAAAAATAGAAAAATTGTATTTGTATGTAAAGATTTTTTTTTCTCCGGAAAATCGAGACAATTTTCTTTATATACATAATACTAATCGCTGTAATTAGTGTGCGCGCTTAATTTAGTGAAGGGTGTAGGCGTTCACGGTGAACGGAGGTCGAGAAAACAGAGCATTTAGCACGAGCCGCATACGTGACCGTCGAGACGTGCGTGTATTCAGGCAAAATATATTATTATTCTTTTAAAATCCCTTTTCGTTTCGAATATTGAGAGAGTGAGAGAGAATTCTGTATATTATAAATACTGCGTTTCGAAAGTAACAAAAAAAAAACGGTTATATTAGATCAATTTGACAAAACAATGAGAAAAAATTGTGTCTATTCAAATTTTTTATCATTTGCGGATTTTTAGAAAGAAAACTACGTCTTTGGCTGGAATTATTTTGAATTTTTATGTAAATAATTTCTATATTTTTTAAAGTATTTTTATTTCAAAATAATTTTGTTTTTTTTTAAATTTACATTTTCTATGCAATAGGAAAAAACAATTTAGTTTTAATTATAAAAAATAAGTAAGTATTAGTTTTATATTGATTTTTTTGGAAACCATGTACGAAGAAAGTGGAATTACAATTTTCAATAAAATATATTTTAATGTATAATTTTATTCAAATTGTATAATTTATTCACTGCACTTTATTTATTAGAATAATTTATTTTTATTTATACGAATTTGTAGTTTATTCATAATTATTAATTAATTTATTCCCTATTTAATTTAATATTTAATTATTAATTTTTACAACCTTTCTTCCTTTTTACAGAGTGAGAATTAATCAGAAAAAAAAATTCCAACTTTATTGCTCTGCTGAAGTAGGAAAAAAAAATGGGAAGTAAAGAAACTGAGAAAAAGAGAAACTGGCACGTGAGTCATACTCGTGTCAAATTATTATAGAAGAATGATTCTTTGTTAACACAGCAAAATGAAGATTGAAGCCGTTGATGTGAGCACGAAGAGAAGAAATCAGCACGTTTAAAACTTGCGGTATTATTTATTCTACATTTTCAGAATCAGCATCGAAAATATGGTTCCGCAGTCAATGAACCTCTTTTCTTCTGTGTTTTATCGATAAAATTTTGTTCAACTGAAGAAATGCGGATGTAGATCAGCACGTACGAGAACACTTTCAGAAATTTTATACGATTTTCTCGAAAATTCATCATCTCTCGAATGCGTACAAAAATATAACGCCGCATATGAAAAGTTACATTTAGGAAATTATTGCACGAATTTTATTATTTAAAATTACAATTTGAACAATATTGCCAGCAGGAAATTGGGTAAAATTTATTATTGGAAATTTTGAATCAAATTTGAGAAGGTAGTTTGTTATTTATGAAAACAAAATTTAGAGAATTTGATTTTTGTAATCGAAAGACTTTTTTTTTATTGTTTAAATTTGAAATCAGGAACATTATAAATTGTACTCCAATTAAAATTTCAAATATGACAATTATTACAATAATAAATAACGATAATCGAAATATTCTCGTATAGAATTTTATAATAAGGATTTATTTGAAAAAGAATAAAAAAATAAATAAACTGAATAAATATATAAATAAAATATTAAAATTTCAGAAAATATTTGAATAATCGCATTTTTAATTTTTAGAAATAATTAAACTTCAAGATGTTTTACATAAAAAGTATTTTGAAATTTTAATTCCTGCTGGACAAATAAATAACAATAAATATCCAAATATTTATTAAATTAGAAATTGAAGAAATTTGAATAATTATTTTTAACAAATAGTAACTCAAATTCTTTGGAAATAGTTGAATTCTCGAAAATAATTTTAAAAAATGGAAAAAAATTGTATGTTATTTATTATGTACTATATTTTACAATTATCAAACGTTTTAAATTTGAGACCATATTTTTTGTTACTGGAAATTACAAATTTTTTGGTTAATTTTTAAATTTGTAAAATGTAAAATAGTTTTTTTCTCTCTTGCCTTCTTTTCATTTCTTTTTTTTTTAGAATCAGTGCAAAAGAGAGAAGTTGGGGGAAAGAAGGTTGAGATTAATTAACTTCCTTTCCACTCATTCGTGTCAGAATTAACAGAATGCTTGTAAAGAAGCGTAAAACCCTCCAGCTCGAAAACAGAAATAACTCTAATCTTGACACTTGACAACAAATTACCCATGCGTAAGCTTTAAAATCCCTCTAAAAGTCATTAGTACATAATTCTTGAATAAAATAATGGGAATTGAAAATAGTCATGCTTTTTAGAAGAATTGATTTTTTTTTATTTTAAAAATGCCGGAAGGAAAATAGAGTATCTTCTTCTATTTGTTTATTTAGTTATTATTTATTATTTTTCTATATTACGATTTTCTATTTTTATAATATTATTTATTATATTTATTATTTTTCTTTACTATTTTTATTGTTTTATTTATTCTTTTTTATGCTAACATTTTTATTCTTTTTAATATCACTATTTTAATAGTTATATTTTATTAATATTACTATTTTTTTATTTTTGCAAAAAATAATATTTTTGTATTATTTTTTTTTCTTATTTACTATGTTTATACTTTTATTCTTTATTTATTTATTATTATTTTTATTTACTATTTATTAGTCATGGAAATTAAACAAAATTATAATGAATAGGAAAAAAAAATTAGTAATTAAATTCGAATAATTAAAATTTAAGTGTTCAAGAATTTAATTCTCGAATAAAATTCTATTAATCGCAACTGATTCGAACTGACAAAAAATAATTTATAAAAATACAATTTTAGTTATTATTTTTTCCAAAAATAAAAAATTATTTCTAATTCTATAATTCTACTTTTAATTCTTCATTATTCTAATTTTTCTAACAATTTCTGATTTTTTCATTATTGCCTATACAGAAAATGATCGACGAAATTTGCACGATTTATTATATTCTGATTTATTATTTATTATTTATTTATGTTTCAATAGTGCGGTCTACCAATTATTCTCGTTTGAAATCGGAAAAAGAAAAATAAATAAATAAACAGAGTCAACTTCTTTTTTTTAAGAAAGAAGAAAAAAAAGTAAAATCGCTTTAATCTCAATCAAAATAAAAATACGATTCGGAAATGTCGACATCGAATCCTCTATGTCTCGGAGAAAACTTTCAGCTGTCGTGCGTCAATCAATTGATATACAACATAATACCCTGAAAATTTTCTTGACTCCATAGATTTTCTTTTTTTTTTGTTTCATTAAAAATAAACAAAAATCGAAATATTTATAATTAATTCTTTTATAGAAAAATCGTTCGAATATTGTTGTCGTAAATTAATAGTGGGAAAATATCATAAAAATTAAATTTGTATATTTGAAATAATAGGTTTCAAATTTTATATTTATTAACTAATTAAATATTTAAATGTAATATTTAATATATTATATTAATATTTTATTATTATATTATTATTTTACAATTATTTTAATATTTTGTAAATTCTTTGCCATCCGGTTTAAATATTTTAATAAGTAAATAAATATTTTTACTATAGGGACGTTAATAATAATTACTATAATATTATTTCAATTAATATTTTTAACAATTGTTATTATTATTTTAATAATATGAATGTTTATTTTATTATTTATTAAAAATATTTTTTATTTGCATAAAAAACACAAAAATAGTTTGAATATATGGAAAAGACTTTGAATTTGAAAAATAGTTTGATTTCGAAAAATAATTTGAATCTGGAAAATATTTTGAATTTAGAAAATAGTTTGAGTTTGGATAATACTTTGAATTTAGAAAATAAATTAAATTATAAAAAATAGTTTGAATTTGAAAAAAGCTTGAATTGAAAATTAAACAAACAGTAATAAAAATCAAAGGAATAATAACTAATCAACTTAATAATTTACTGAGGCCAAATCTTTTAATTTGAAATAAAAATTTTGACATTTTCTTTGCAAAACTATTTGGAGCAAAAAAAAATTGTTCTGTTTTTTGATAATTTAATAATATTACTTTTTTCCATTTAATTTACTATTTATTTCAATGCTTTATAATAAATTTTTGAAATAAAAACTGGTGGCAAAATATAAACTGAGAACCACTGTCTCCCTGTTCTCGTGGGTGGAGCTCGATAGTAACACCCATTTCTCTCTCGTTATTTCCTTGGTTTGCAATCTCTCTTGTTGCAGAGCAATTTTTTTTTATTTTACTCTTTTTTTCTTTTACTATTTATCAATTTAATCATGTCACTAAAAAAGGAAAATAAATAGTTTTTACTTTTCAATAAAGTCGATTAATAAATAAAGAAACACAAGGTTTATTAATTTTTTTTCTAAGACAAAAAAACAACAAAAAATGTAATTAATTATTAATCGACTAACAAAAGTGAATATTTGCTTTGAATTATTATTACTATTATTATTATTATTAATTGCTTATAATAAAATAATTAATAACTAACATACTTATTATTACTTTATTAAAAATATATTAATAATAATTATCACTATTGTTAATAATTAGAAATGATTATTGTTGTTAATATTATTATTATATTATTATTGTTATTTTTACCATTATTGAAAATAATGATTATATTGATTTGAACTAATTAATTAATTCAACGCAATAAATATTTTTTTCTTCGACTCAACGAAATGTTATTCGATATGCTTTACATTAAATAACGAATCGAGTAAAAATCTTTCGTAATCCAATCTTATAATTAATGTGCTGTAACAATATATTGAATATACATTACGTTAAAATATACGAAGAAAATTTCATATTATTATGTCAGTTTTCAATATATATTATAAACTTTATTTATATTTTTATACATTAAAATTACTTTTAAATCTTCATTAATATTTAAACTTGGTTTTTAATAAATAATAAAACATTTTATGTAAATTCGAAATTATTAATTGTATATTAACATTTTAAACAAAATTATTAATTAATAAAGCCAAGTAGAGGTTAATAAAATAATTAAAAATGTATTTAAAAATTTATTAATTATTATCCTTATTGGTGATATTTTAAATTATATTATTAATTAATAAACTTAATTAAAATTATACACTCCCTAGCGTCCAATATATATTTAGAGTCTAATTAAAATTAAAACAATAAATAAAATACGAAAACATTAATTTCATATATTTTGTTTTAATTATTTTCAGAGAAAAGCACGTATACACTATCTGGCATTATTAGTTTTTTAACATAAAAAACTTTTGACGAATTTCGAGGACGGTGTTATATAGTTTTTTTCTTCTTCAGAAATTAAACAACTTTTATCACTACCCTTTTTTTAAAATAAAAATTCCTAATTGAAATTACTATTTAGATTTTAAAAAATTCTGCTGTTGGAATTTTTATTTTGTTCTTAAAAATCCTTGTTATGGGATTTTTTATTTAGTTTTAAAACTTCCTTATTGGAATTTTTTGGTTTTTAAAAATTTCTATTTAGAAATTCTGCTAATTAGAACATTTTTCAGTTTTTAAATTCTTGTTTGAAATTTTTATTTAGTTGTAAAAATTTCCGTTTGGAAATTTTGTTTAGTTTTAAAAATTCCCGATTGGAATTTTTATTTAGTATTAAAAATTCCTGACTGGAATTTTTCTTTATATTATAATTTCCGACTTACATTGTATTATTTTAAACAATTAAAAATGATATATATATTATATTATTTATACACATATGTACGAAATGAAAATGAAGAAATAATTAATATCTTTACAATGTGAAAGAAAATAAAATTTAAAAAAAAATTAAAATGAGATACGTTACTTCATAATGCTAACTATTAAATTAATAACTAATTACAACTATTACTTTTATTTTAATAATCCATTTTTGGTTTCTATATATATATTTATAAAACTGTTTTTGCTCCATTAGAATAAAAATCTCGTATACACTTAGCTATCGATTTTTAATATATATATATTTATATGTAAATTTACACCAAATTTTTATAATTTGCTTGTAAACTTTTTTTCTTTTTAATTTTCGCTTTTAGCAGAAAATTCGCTTTTTGCAATAAATTTATTGCATTTTTTTATCTATAGATAAACTTTTATACACGCTTGGAGAATTTTTTTTCCTTTATCATCAGTCATCAGCCTTAAACTGCAATATGTTTAATATACACTTTTTCATTAAATGTAAAACCTTTCAGAGAATTTTTTTTTATTATAATTTAAATTTTTTGCTTTACTTTTTATTTTCACTTTTACTTTACTTTTCAATATTTTATTTTCACTTTCACTTTCACTGTAATTTTTATTCATATTTAGTATTTTTATTCTATTTTTCAATCGAAATTATATTTTTATTTTTCACTTTTGAAATATTATATGTAAAGTAAAAATATTACGAAAAACTTTTATTTTTTTAACATTGCTTTAAATTCTAATTTTTTCACATTCAATTTTTAACACAATAATAATTATAAAAAAAGAATTTGCGATATTTTCCATATTTCAAAGGAAAATGACAAATTTTATTATAATTTATACATATAAATAGAGAAAAATACCCGCGTACCTTAAATATAAAAGGGACCAAAAATAAATATTATAAAACTTTTTTTTTTGTCTTTTTAAAATTTATTTTTTTTCATTCGTATTTTTATAATACGAAATTTAACTGTCAAGAAAAAATTGTCTTTTTGGTACTTTTAACAATGGGGAATAAGAAAAAATAATCTCATTATTATTATCATTATTCCTTTTTTGTTAAATCCTTTTTTATTTTATTTTTTCTTCTAATACTAATAATTTTTTTTATTTTCTTTATTTTTATTATTTTTCTTCTAAATTCCAAAGGAATTTTTCAAGAATATTTCAGAAATATTTCTAGATCAAAATAATAAAGAATAAATAATAAAGAAAATAATAATAAAATGAAATAAATCAAAATAAAATAAAATTATTAATAATAATATATTACAATAATAAAATACTATTAAATAATATTTTATGGATTAATATTAATTAAACTTCTCTAAATATCATCAAGAATTTTCCTTTAAATTTATAAGAAAGCTTCATTTTTTTTTGACTTTTAAGTATAAATACAATTTTTTCCTGAAAGTTGAAAAAAATATGAATTTCTTTTTTGCTGTGAAATATTTTTCTTAAAAGTTTATAGAACATTTTCGCAAATATTTTTTAATATTAATACAAAGGGAAGGGGAGGGGCCACGCACAGCCGAATTTATACGATAAATATTTAAAATGTAAAATTATAGCTTAATAACTAGACGCATTTTTGTTTGTTTGTTTAAATCTTATTGTATAACGAGACGTCAAATATTAGAGATCAGAATGGATACGTTATGTTTTTTTTCTCACAGAATATACAAATACGTGCGAGTAAAATCTTGCGGGAAAAAAATGCTAATCGAATTTTGTTTCAAGTATATATGTATTATATTGGCGAGTGATTCAATAACGTGATTCAATCATCGCGATGTGTGCAATCACTTCCATTTGACAGGAAATTCTTATTGTAAGGAAATATTTGTCACTAGGAAATTCTTTACTAAGTATTGTTATTTTTAATTTTTTTTTTTGAAAATATTATCAAAAGGAAATTTTTAAACTAATTTTTTGTATTTTCGATTCAAAAAAATTGCTTCTAAAAAATGTATTTACGGAAATATTCCTATTGTATTGTTATTGAAATTTCCTTTTGAAAATTAAGACTATTATTGATTTGAATTGCGGAAAAGTTGGAAATTTGAAAAATTGAATTGAAATTTATTTAATTCGAAAAACTGAATCAAATTTTAATTAATTTGAAAAATTAAATAGAAATTTATTTAATATGAAAATTGAAATGGAATTTCCATTAATTCGAAAGACTAAATTGAAAATTTAATTCACAATACAAAATATTTTACTACAAAAGTAAATTATTTTCTTATGAAAATAAAATATTATTTGTAAAATATAATAATGATAAAATATTATTAAATACTATTAAATATTATTAAATAAAAATAAGTAAACTTTACGATTACAGAAATAAATTATTTTATTATAAAAACAAAATAATATACTCTTACAATAAATTATTTCTTTATTACGAATAAAAGTTAAAGTAAACAAATTTATTTCAGTTTGGATTTAATTTTTAAATTCTAATTCAATTTTTTAAATTTGAATTTATCATTTTTTACTTTTATTTTTCTATTCAATCAAATTTCAATTCAGTCTAATAATAATATTCGTGACTTATTTAATTTTTAATGAAACTTTTTTCTTAAAATAAGATTTCCTTTTTACTTTTTTTTTAACAATTGTGATAGTTTGGAAGATATTTTAAATAATTATAAAAGATATTTCCGACGTACCTGTATTATTTTTTTCTTTCTCTCTTTCTTTCTTTCTTTCTCTCTTTCATTCTCTCTTCTATTTATATTAGTATAAGCGTTTGTTACTATCGACAAATGGTGATGAGACTGACCCTACCATATTTGGTACAACACCAAGTGGTGGTGACATTCCACTCGGCGATACTGTTGTACTTCCCGGTTCTTCTTTTATCACTGCAAGCAAAATTTAATTACAATTTTAATTAAATTTTATGCAAAAATCTAATTCCACGCTTCATGTAATTAAAAATATTTTGTATTGAACCAAAATTACTCAAGTAATTAAAGAATTGCATTAAATTATTGATATTTTACGTTTTAATAATATAATTTATGTTTTTTTTTTGAAAACGAAAAAATTCAGATTAGTCTCATTTAGTTCAGTTAATAAATAAGTATTTATTATTTTTAAAAACCCATAATAATAATTATTGACAATTATCATTTGTTGATATTTGATAAATAATATTTATTAACAAACAATAATTATTTACGAATATAATTTAATGATGAATAATATTTATTAACTGGACAATAATAATTTAAATTACTATAAGCAGAATAATAATTATTGTATACTTACAAGAAATTTAATGAAATAAGCAAAAAATATTTATATTGAAGAATTAATGTTCTATGCAATAATAATTTTATGCAATAATGTGTGAAATTTAATTAATAAATTAATGTGTTAAAAAAATTTGTTGATAAAGATGAATGTACCTTCGGACCAGTAGGGGGGATATCTGGAGGACATGGAATCGGCGGCGACGGAGGCACTCGTGTCGTACCTTCTTCCACACGTGGAGAAATTGCTACCAAATGAACTTCCACTCATTGAAACTGGCGAGCCCGTTGCACTGCCTGGAACATCAAGGTAATTCCCTTGAAACGCTTTGACAGGACGTCGAATAATTCTATCATCGAAAAACGTTCGTCGTATTAAAAGAAGTTGAGGACTCACCTAACGATGAACTCAATTGCCCATAGCCATTCATCGATGGGATCTGCATTGACTGCATTGGCTGCAATTGTTGCTGCAGCTGTAACAAATCAAAAAAAAAATTTTTTTTACTCTTTCATTTACTTATTTATACATTAACAATCTCTACAAATTTATTATTTATTACACTGAAAATAGAATTTATCTCACTCAAATAACCATTTACTTGATTAATATCATATAGTTAAATATCTATAATTGAATTGAATAATTTTTATTCGAATCAATAAAATGCGATTCAATTCATATTTGCCTCAAATACTGAAATTATTGGTTCAAAAACCATTTAATTGATTCCAATAAATATTATTTCATTCAAATAAATATTTAATTGATAGTAGTCAAGTAATCGTTTATTTGAATCAAATACATTTTTTTCTACTTTACTATCTATAAATAATGAATCTCAAAAAAGAAGAAAGGAAGTGGAAAAAAAAATAAAACTATTAATATGCCAAACTTGAATTTTGAGAAAAAATAGAAGAAGGAAACCAAAACTCAATAAATAAAAAAAATAACCAATAAATAAAGAAACAAACAAACAAAAAGCAAGAAAGAAAGAAGAAAAAATACAAGAAGAGGAAAGACGAAATAAAAAATAATGAAAAGAAAAAAAGAAACAAAAAGGGAAAACTTTAGTTTGAAAAAAATCAAGGAAAGAATAAAGAGGAGAAATAAAACAAAAGTTTGAAAAAATGAAGGAAAGAATCCAATTTACCGCTTGACAATGTGAATAGCTGGAAAATTGCGGTTGCCAGGAGCTGAAAACAAAAAGAATTGGAAAAATGAATTTTTTTTGCAATTAATGCAATTGAAATTTAGTAGAAAAATTTCAATTAATTCTATAGGTAATTATAATTTATCGACTAATATTATATCATATATTATAAATACCTGGTGTCATAGCGAGGATATGGAGGGGCATAAGAGGGTGGAGAATGGGCAAAAAGATTTCTAGTTGCACTCAAATGAACATGACTCGTCGAATAAGGATCACTAAACAAACTCTTTGGATGATATGAAGTATTTCTATACGGTCGCTTCATGCGCCTTCGTCTACGATAATTTCCATGCTCAAACATGTCTTCACACGAAGGATCTGCAAAAACAAAAACAAAAACAAAAAACCTAAATATTAATACCACATTCAAATAAATATTAAATATTAAATATTAGCAAGTAGTAAAAGTGCCTTTAATCCAGACCGTGTAAACTTCTTTTCTTAATTCTTTATTATATATAGCAAAAACCAGTATTTATATGAGAAATAAAAATCAGTTATAGTTAGACATAAAAATTTCAAATACTAATAGTGTTTAGGGAAAAATCATTTGTCAGACGGAACAAATTTTAATTTTTTGCTACAACTTCATACTTATAGTAGTTTAAGTCGCCTTCAGTCAGACAAAAATTTCTTCCATTGTTTATTAATCAATAAAAATATTTATCTATATTATATAAACAATATAATACAATTCTTTGAATTATTTAAATTGATTTTAAACTGATTAACAAATTAAGCTATTTTTTTCATTCAAATTTAAATTATTAAATTAATTAATTAAGAATTCAATTATTTTTAATACAATTTTAATAAAATTCTTTGGAAAAATTGAGATAATTATTATATTTCATATACTAAATAAATATATTTTCACAAATAATAAAATTCTGCAAAGAAATTCGATTATTTTCAATAAAATTCTTCAGAGAAATTCAATTTTTTTTAATTTAATTTTTCAAATTAAAATAAATATTCTTTAATAAAGATATACAATTATTTTAATTAATAATGAAATTTTTCAGAAGAATTTAATTACTTTTAAAAATATGAATTTAATTACAATTATTTTTTAACAGTTTATAAAAAATACTTTTAAAAAATCAATTATTTTTGTAAATTGTACTACAATTTTTCTAAAAAAATTCAATTATTTTTAAAACATTTTAATAATATTCTTTTTGATGTCAATTATTTTCAAAATTTTTAATTAAAATTATTCAAACAAATATTAAACTACATTTGTTTCACGAAATTTAAAAATAAAATTTTTTCAATCAATTTCTTTAATTTATTGAATGTAATCGATTTTGTAAATAACTGAATTATAAAAAAAGTAATTTAACTTTCATGAAAAATAATATTAAAAATATTAAATTGCTTCGAAGGATTTACTAAAATTTTAGAAAAAAATTGAGTTCTTTTGAAAAAAATTACAACGAATTAAGTAAACAAATTGAATTCTTTCTTGAAATTTTGTTGAATATAATTAATTCTTAGCAAAGATTTTACTATTTAAAAAAAATTGAATTTTTTTTTGAAGGATTTATTGAAATTTTAGAAAATAATTGAATTCTATTGTAAAATTTTATTAATATTTTCTAGGAAATGTAATCGGATTTTTGCAAAAAATCATACTACTTATATAAAAATAATTGAATTCTTTAGAAAAATCTTATTATTTATGAAAATAATTTAATTTCTCCAAAAAAATTTTATTTAAATTTTAAAAAAAGTATATAAATAATAATAATTAATTATGGACTTAATTAGTGAATTTTTTAAATTTTGATTCTGAAATTATTCAAAAATTTATATTTGAAAATAAAATAAAATACAATATTTAATTGAACGAATTTCAATTGTTCCTGAATTCTTAAATAAAATATATATTAGAAAACATAAACTTGAAATAATATTTAAAAATTCAGTTAAATCTAAAAAAAAATAATTTTAAAATTCAATTATTTCTAAAATTATCCTATACGCTATATTGCTTTTAATATTCAATTATTATTTTAAATTTTAGCAGAAATTCATTTTTAAATAAATTTTTAGTAACATATTCTACTAGAATTTAATTCTCATAAAGAATTTTATCAACAAAATTTTTGAATAATTGAATTCTTTGGCCGATTTTTAATAAAATTTTTAATTTCATTATTTTTAAAAATATTAATTTAATTCAATTATTTTTTAACAGTTTATAAAAAATTCTTTTAAAAAATCGATTATTTTTTATAAATTGTAATAAAACTTTTCTAAAAACAAAATTCAATTATTCTCATTAAAAGATTTTCATAATATTCTTCGTAAATTTCAATTATTTTCAAAATTTTTTAATAAAGTTATTCGAATAAATATTATACTACATTTGTTTCACGAAATTTAAAAATGAAATTTTTTCAAACAATTTCTTTTATTTATTGAATGTAATCGATTTTGTAAATAACTGAATTTTAAAAAAAGTAATTTAACTTTCTCGAAAAATAATATTAAAAATGTTAAATTGCTTCGAAGGATTTTCTAAAATTTTAGAAAATAATTTTATTACTTTTTATAACATAACAATTAAACTGACAAGAATTTAATTACTCTTGAAAACAATTGAATTTCTGCAATAATTTGTATAAACAAAAATTTGTAAATAATTAAATTCATGTGAAATTTGTATAATTTTATGGTAATAATGAAAGTTTTGCGTAGAATTTTATTAAAATTTTTTAAATAATTGAATTCTTTTGGAGAATTTTATTAAAATTGGGTAGATATTGAAAGTCTGAAACAGGACAAAAACTTTTGAAAATAATTGAAATTTTGCCAAGAAATTTATTAAAATTTTTGAAAAGAATTGAAAATAATTATATTTGCGGAAAGAGTTTTATTATTTAAAGATTTTTGTCTGGCTGAAGGCGACT